>JAOTQJ010046100.1:4668-14808 GCA_025642045.1 Solanum sejunctum
GTGTCTAGTAGAGTCTTGTTTATAAGTGTGTTGTGCACTACACTTCATCAGTAGGAGGTTATAGGACATTAGGAACTGTCACACTTTCTTGTATTCTGAGTTCATGAAATTGAGTTAAAACTCTAGAAAACTCTCTTCTAACTCGTGCGTTACGCGATTGCAAACCATGCCTCCTGAATGAATCATTACCCAAAAGAACACTCTAACTAACAATGCTGGGAACCCTACTAAGGAAAAGATAGGCAGAGGTCGACCGGTGAGAACTGCTGGTGTTCCTGTGACGCCTATTCCTCCACCTGCTCCTACCATAGAGGTTGATTTCGGAGGAGCTATCACTATGCCCACACAGTTAGTAGTACCCAACGTGGGAACCAGGGCTCGTAGACTCCTAATTATAACTCTTAGGAGCCAACAACTGCCATTCTAAAATCTAGAGTGTCAAATCTTATTATTTTTTTGTGCATTAAACATTTTGAATCATTCTAGAGTGTCAAATCACTATTGATCAAACTTTTTGATATATAACTCTTGAGATAGTAAAATTTATTTATATCGCATATTCATCTATAGATATGTAACTCTTGAACTATTGAAGAGACTCTTGACAATCAGTGAACTTCATATACTTCTTGCATGCTCTTCATTTTCTCTTATTAGGTAATAAATTTTTCAATAAAATTAGGCAAATTGTAAATAGGAGGTGGTAGAGGTGCACTTAAGAAATTCTATTTACCTTTCAGGATATTAAAGAAGAAGTTCTGACTTATTTTAAGAATATAATCAAGAGTTTCAAAAATTCAAATGGCCACACATGGATGGGCAAGATTATCTCAGCTGGTAGTGATATTTTTCATCTGATATTGGATACAAAAAATTCACCAGCTCCTGATAAGGTACCTAATTATCTTATTCACATATTATTTGTATTTACATCTCAAAAGTTTAGTCTAGATCATTGATCGTGCTAGATAATTACAATAAATAATGTGCATAATAGGTCTCTACTTTTCTTGTTCAATAGATGACGTACATAGCGTGTTACTTGGACATAGAGAATGAGATTTCTGATATTATATTTGTAAGCATTTTTACTGGTAAGCAGACACTCATTAGGTGTAGAAGCTAGGTTGCATTTAAAATTTAGAGCCTAAAAAAGTATACATGATAAAAATGTTTGTTATTTGCATGTGAAAAGATGACTACAACAATCATAAAAGTAAACCAGGTTCTGTATGCAGACCGGATATCAATGCAGTAATTAGAGGAATATTAGATGTATAGTGAATAAACTCCTTGCTCAAGCGAGAAATAACCACTACCTACCCTCATAGAATTTCTGTAACTTCACTACTTCAAAATTGAGAAATGTTAAGGTTACAATCTCGCAACACTCCTTTGTAAATATGGCACTATAACTTGTCCTTGTAAGAGTCCTGTTCTGATTCTGCTTCCTTATTTAGCACTCCCTCTCCTTGTAGGATTCCACCTCTCTATCTATGTCTATATTCCTGGTATTGCAACCTTAACCTAGTTACATTTGTCATCCTCAAAATAATTTTAGTACATCCTAACAAATTCCCCCATTTTGATGATTGCAAACCTGTATGTTATATACCTGAATTTTAAGGACGAGGAGCAGAGGAGGAGGGGGTTGATCAAAAAATCTTCAAAAGGACATCTACCCTAGCATTGTGACCTTGATGCGTTGATTCTTAAGTCCACCCACTTCAGCCTGAGCCTCCCCAATTGATCCTTCAGCTCATCTACCTGCATCTGAAGTCTAACTTGTTCAGCGCGAATAACCTGCAGGTCAAGCATCACCTGCGAAAAGGTCCTGCAACCTTTGGTAGAGCCAGAGCTATGGGGTAGCAAGAAGATAGTTGCACTATAGGGTGGTAGTCTTATCAATCATATCCTTTTTTGTCAAATGCCTATTTGCACATAGTAGGACTTTACACGCCTTGAAGACACGAGCCAAAAGATTTCCAAATGCTAGCTAGTGAGGGCCAGGCGCAGGATCAATAAATCTTGACATATGTTGGATGATGAAGGAGGGTCAGTCAACTAGTTCCTCAAGATTAGTGGTGTTAGCGAGTCCTATATCGCTAACTGTCACCTCATGCCAACATTTTCCCTTAGGTAGAAACCTTTTATGGACTACTTCGAACAACAACTTCGAAAATAAAGGGATTTCCCCCTTTAGTATCTTATTGGGCACATCATACACCCTTAGTGTATTTAGAGGTAAGCAGAAAATCTTCATCCTAACTCCAAACATATTCCACCAACCCAATAGATAGAGTTTCTAACATTTAACCTAACCTAACTTTGTCAGACACCAGTTCCACACCTTGAACTCTAGATATAGTTATACTACCCTCCGGAATAGTCAAATTCAAATAAGATTACACCACTTCTTGCTCATAAGCCATAGGATTTGTATCCAAAAACATATGTTACTACCCTTGAGTAGCCAATTTAGTGCACCTTTTATCCACTAGAGGGAACTGATGTACGTCTGGGTGGATCACTTGTCCCCTAAGGACCACTTTAGACCCAAAGTAGTTAAGTTTCCCCATTATGATAAATTTGTCCATATGCTTATTAATCTTAGAGGATATAGAAGTAGTAGCAATAGAAATAGGTGTAGGGGACCCTCAGGGGATGAAGCAACTCTAACAGGAGAGGAGGAGGAGAAAGGGGCAGGTACTGGAGACTTACCACGACGTGATCTTTTTGAACTGGAATTTGCCACATCTAGAGTAGTTGTCCTTCAATTGTTGTATGGCAAGGGTGCACCAGAGCAGAGAGGAGTAGTTCTTGATGTAGTAGACACTTTCTTGTGACTTTGAACAACCTTATGATGGACCTGCGAAAGTGGCACATTGTGCATTGAGTCTGAAGTATCAGGAGATGGAACTGACAATTAGAAAGCGGTAGAGTGGATAAGGGCACTAGAAATGGTACCAGAGAGGTGGAAGGTTAGGGTTTGGTGGGGAAATAGGCAATGAAAGAGTGTTGTCGAAGGAGGAGGAGGACGTGCACTCGTTGATAAGGCGATGATGCTAAAGGATGGGTAGGGTGACATTCTTTAATAGGTTTGAACACACTCAGTAGAGAATGGGGAGCGGAATATGATAGGTCATGAGAGGGTGATGGAGAGAAAGCAGGATGGGTGGAGGCAACTAGGGCTTGTGGAGATAGTGATCGACTAGTGGTGTGTGTGGTGGCAAGGGGACGCTGGCTGGCAGGGTGGTTGTGAGGATTGATTGTAGGCTAAAGAGGGTGAAGATGATAGTTAGATTTGAGAAAAAACTTAGGGAAGTAATGGAGCAGTGGAGTTGGAGTCCGAATCAGAAATGATACTAGGATAGCTATTTTTTCCCGATGAGTTTGAGAGAGAATTTTTCTTTGATAGAGGATTCTTTCCTGGACAAGTCAAAATCATAAAGGAAAGTGGTGTGAATGTAGTAAATGTTCAGTTTAAAAGGGAGGGTCTTTGGTAATAAGAAGATATTGTAGTAAATGATTGAAAAGACATGCGTGCAAGAACTAACACATTGAACATATGCTTGAAATCCCAATAAAAGTGATCATTTTCTTAAGTCAGCAAGCTTTTCGCCAAAAGAAAGGTATGGGTCAGAATTAAGATATAAAGAGGGAAGCAGGTTCTCTTTATAGTGACACTAGACAATATCTTTAATGGCATATGCATATATAAATGTGTTTCATACATAGAAAAGAAGAAGCATACCTGATTTAGAATTGGGTGAACTAGCTTCTCCTCACTTTATTGCGTTATTCTAGATGAGGAAACTAAGGGTAATATCAATAGTTTCTAGAGAGGGAGTCCAAGTACAACCAGGTAGTTTATATCCCTGTACACAAATGAAGTGGTCACTTATTCACTATAACAGTTGAACTCAAAATAAATATCAAGGTGAAGAAAAAGTATTATTCATGTGACCCCAATTAATCCCAGATGAAGGCGATTGAGCTCAAGGTGCTCACATCCTTGTACTTTGGTAAATATGTCAGCCACTTGATCTTCAATTTTTCATAAGGTCATTTCAACATGACCTTTCTCAACATTTTCATGTAGAAAGTGATGACGACCATCTATATGCCTAGTACTCTTGTGAAGCACCAAGTTCTTTGCTACATTTACTACAATTATGTTGTCTCACATTATTGTATGCAATATTTTTTAAATCCTTCATCCAGTACCTGTTGTTTGATCCATAAGGATTGAGCACAATAGGATACAACAGCCACATTCTCAGTCTCAATAATGGATTGGGCCACTGAATTTATTTCTTCATAGCCCATCATACCAGAAATGGTCCTAAGAAGTTTGCCATTCTCGAGGTACTTTTTTAATCAACCAGGTACTCTGCATATTTAGCATCATCAAAGCTAACAAGTTTAAAGGAATACCCACGCCAAAGGATTAGATTCATAGTTCATTTGAGATATCTCAGGATTCATTTTTACAACTTCCAAGTGGGATCCTTAGTGTATTGACTGAAAGAATGCACACATACCCACACTGAATATTATGTTAGGACTAATGCTAGTGAGAGATAATAGTGGTCTAATCATCCCTCTATACTTGGTATCATCCACACCATTACCTGCTTCATTTGCATCTATTTTAGTTGTGCCATAGTAGTTTATTGATCTTGGCATCCTACTTTTGAAACTTTGTGAGAAATCTTTGATGTAATTTTGTTTGATGGATGGATATTCCCGCTTTCATCTCACGAATTTGAAGTCCTAGGAAGAAGATCAACTCACTCATTAGACTCATCTCAAACCCACTACCCATATGTTTTGCGAACTCTGCTCCAAGGGCTTCATCAGTTCCTCCAGAGATGGTGTTATCAATGTAGACCTGAACTATGAGTACATGCTTTTATTTACATTTTTGGAATAGATTGTTGTCTATCTGGCCTCTAAGGCATCCATGACTTAATCGATAACTTGATAGATGATCTTACCAGGCTCTAGGTATCTGCTTCAACCCGTACAATACTTTGTCTAGCTTGTACATATAGTTTGGGTGTTCATTAACTTCAAACCCTAGAGGTTGCTTCATATGTGCTTCCTCTTGAAGATACCTGTTCAGGAAGGCACTTTTTACACCCATCTGATATAGTTTGAACTCCATGTGAGCTGTAAAGGCAATCAGCATCCATATGGCCTCAATTCTTGCAGCAGGGCCAAAGGTCTTATCATAGTTGATCCTCCCTTTTTAGTTGTAACCTTGAACCACAAGTATGGCTTTATTTCTAGTCACAACACCTTGCTCACCCAATTTGTTTCTAAATACCCCTTTCTTCTAATGAAATATGATGTTGAGTAGGGGGAACTAGGTGCCACACTTTGCTATGCTCAAACTGAAGTTCTTCTTGCATAGCAAAGATTCATTCATCATCTAGTAGAGCTTCTATTATACTTTCTAGGCTCAACAAGGGACACATAGTTGGAGAAGGCACACATGTTTTTGAGCTTTGATCAGGTAGCTATACTAGAATCTAGGGCAGTCAACAAGTTTTCTGGGGAGTGAGAACTCTTGTGATGCTAGTTATAACCTTGACCATCTTTTATTGAGTTATCATGGGTCATCGTTGAGGGGCCCGCTGTATTAAATGTCCTGCATCAGAGGTATGAGTAGGAGGGAGTACCTATTGAGTTGGAGGAATAGTGAGACTTACATTATATCCCTCATCATCATATGTGTCTCTTCTGTGATTTTCCATCCCTAGTTCATGCACCTATTCCGACAAAAATTTCTTGGGCAAGAAATTGGCCTCATCAAATATAAGGAGCATACTTTTTTTAACACATTTGGTTCTTTTATTGAACACTTTGTGTGCCTTGCTTTGTGAAAAGTAGGACGATTCCTCATCACTTTTAGCATCAAACTTTCCTAGCATATCCTTTTCATTATTGTGAACATAGCATGCACAACTAAAGGATCTGAGGTGAGCCAGATTGGGTTTTAATACCATTAAGTAATTCATAGGATGTTTTGTTTAGGATAGGTCTAATCATGCATCTGTGGATGAGATAGCAAGTGGTGTTAACAACTTTAGCCCAATAGCTCTGTGGAAGATTGCTAGCTATCAACACAGTTCTAACCATATCTTCTTGAGATCTATTTTTCATTTCAATAGTCCTATTTTGTTGTGGTGTATTGGGGCCAAAGAAATTGTAAACTATCCCATTCTCTATACAAAATTTTAAGAATTTTGAGTTCTCAAATTTTGTACCAAAATCAGATCTTAGACTTATTAGATCACATTTTCCTTTGTGCTATTTTAGAAAATATGGTGAACATATCAAAAGTTTTGTCTTTAGACTTTAAGAAACATATGTACATGTAAATTTGAGTAGTCATCCACTAGTACAAAGACATACCTGTTACCTCCTTGACTCGGAACTTGCATTGGTCCGCAGAGATCTATGTGAACTACTTATAAGGGTTTGTGAGTGCTAACCAGATCGACTAGCTTAAAACTACTTTTGACATGCTTTTCTTATGCACAAGCACCGCCGACTTGATCTTCATTGAGCTTAACTTCTAGTAGTCCAAGTACCAGTTCCTTGGATATTAGTTTATCATTGAAAATCTAGCATGTCCAAGCCTTTTGCGACACAAAATTTCTCGTTTCTATTGCCATTTAGGCACTTTAGCATAGGCTTTGGTCCGCAGAGATCTATGTGTAATAGTTTTAAGGGTTTATGAGTGCTAACCAGATCGACTAGCTTGAAACTACTTTTGACATGCTTTCCTTATGTACAAGCACCGCCGACTTGATCTTTGTTGAGCTTTACTTCTAGTAGTCTAAGTACCAGTTCCTTGGGTATTGGTTTATCATTGAGAAGCTAGTATGTCCTAACCTTTTGCGCCACAAGATTTCTCGTTCCTATTAGCATTTAGACACTTCAGCATGGGCTTTTCTGGCCCTCTTGTGTCAACCTTGTACACATTCTTATGTCTCTTCCCCCTCAGGTGTAGCTTCTTAGAGGTTGAGTTGGTCACTTTGCACTCAAATGCAGTGAATAGCAAATCATGTCCCTTAGCACACATTTGAGAGACACTCAACAAGTTGTTCTTTAGTCCCTCGACATGGTAAAGATTTTCAATGCATTGGTATTGCGAGTATCCTAGTTTCCCAAGTCCTTTAATCTCTCCTTACTTTTCATTTCCAAATCCAACTTTTTTTGAATTGGAAATCATTCAGTAGAAGAAAATTACGCATGTCTCCTGTCATGTGTCTTGAGCATGCACCATCTAGGTACTACTGCTTCAAAGTTCCTTATTCTAGTCCTTACATAGATTATCAAGGGCTAGCTTTGGGTACCCAGATCCACTTGGGTCCCTTTTGGTTATAAAATGGATCAATTAGATCCCTTTTTGCCCTTATTGATAGGTTCCTCTTGAGAGAGCCAGATTTTTAACAACTTTAGCATTCTTGTAACATCTATCTCTAACATGACCTGACTTGCCATACAAAGTGTATAGGATGCTGGTGTCATCCAAAATCCTCTTGGGTTTGCTTATTTTGAACCTAATCATATACTTGGTGGTTGACTAACCTAACGTCATATCATCATGCATCGAGAAGGACTTAGTCTACTTCATAGTGTGCTCTAATTTAGCCTTGGTCTACTCAAGTTCCTTGAGAAGAGCTTTGTTTCTTTTAGTTAAGTTCATTAGTTCATTCCCTAAATTCTATGCCATTTCTTCTAAGGCCAATTGAGCATGAATCATGACACATTTCTCTTTTTTGGAAGAATTAAGACAATCAATCTCCTTTTGGAGCTTACCTTAACAGTTTCAAGGCTCGTATTTTTAGATCTCAATTGAACATAATTGTCAGACCCCAGGAGGGTACCTTTGGAATGTTCTGCACTTAGAGACTATCGCTAGTCCCCGGGCGAACCACTCAACCTCATCATATTTGTTTAATCATATTCTAATAGTAAAAGATATCAGTGTATAAGAATGTATAAAGACAAGAAATGACAAATGATAAATAAGGGCCAAAGTCCAAACCCTTCATCTATGAGCTAAGTAAGACTAGCATGAAAGAGAACTAGTCAAAACAACATCCAATCACATCGAGAATCTAGTCTGTGAAGCCTCTAAAACATCTGAATAAGGGTGCCAATGACAGACACATAACAACCTCTAAATAGAATGAGATAAGTCTAACTCAAGCTAGAATGAAAACATAATGTCCTCCGAGAATAGAGGAGGGCTCACCAATCAACTGAAAGCAAATAGGTCCTCAATGGTGCACCTGTTGATGACGTTAGTACCTATCTCTGCATCATGAAAAGATGCAGGCCCAATAGATATCAGGAAGTGGAAAGTATGTGTATGTAAAATGGCAGAAGAAACATGTATGGGAAGAATGACATCAACTCAAATAGCTTAACTCAAGTAATAGAAACCTCAATCATTATGTCAATAGTCTAAAGTAAGAATGCAGTATACGCAATGACTACTCATCTACCATCTACGTCTCATCATCAACTCAAAGTACTATTAAGGCCTATGTTTGAGTTTCTCTATCTGACAATCATCATTTATGTATGAGTGATGATATAGCAGGGCAATGTCATTGCCACATCCATCTAATACCCTGACGAGGGTATAGGACATCCCATTAATGGATCCAACATAAGTAACATTAAGTCCTCATTTTGCAAAAATAGGCAAATTCAGTTTTATAGTTCAATCCACTCCTATACAAGCTGCGTAGTTATTGAGTTCGATTTGGACTTACTCCTACTTAATTTGGTGCTCAATACTCCTCCCAAGATTCAATATGCCCATAAGACATCAACCCTATGGTTAACTCATTCATCTTGCTCATTGGACCTTTATCGACTCAATTCATCACATCGACTATCAACCCTTTGGTTATATCATTTTTAGGTTTAGTTCTTTACTCATAAGGACTCAATCGTGCATGATTTTACTCATAGCATTTAGGAGAACAAATATAGAATTAAAGCATTTAGGGGTTCCATATACTCTTTAGGCTCAAATAATGTTCCTACATGCTCATTTAAGTAAAATATGTAAAAATAATAAGAAATCATGCTAGGGTTCATATAGTATGGCAAAATCATGTAATTCAAGTATTTATTTCATAAAAATGGCAGTTCATGCAAAATTATATGGATAGGTATTAGAATTTAGGAAAAACCTCAAAAAAAAAACATTCATGGGATACTCAATTTACTTACATCACCATCAATCTGGGTTATGAGTCACATGGAAGAACAAAAACCATTTTTTAGTTAACCTTACATACCTGGAAGTTTTGAACCTTGGAAGAGATTGGAAGAATTCTTAAGTTTTCCTCAAACCCTAACCCTTTTCTCTCTTGAAAACTTGCTTCCACTTTTGAGAGTGTGTTTTAGCGTAAAAGTATTAATCTGACATGTTTAGGGCTTTATTTAAGTGTAAAAACGTCAATCCTAGTCTTAGAAAGGGTGGGAAAAGACAAAAATACTCTTTCTTAAAAAGATATCAAAAATCGTCTACAGGCCCATTTATGGCCCGTAAAAGTGTGCACAGATAGTATGGACCTTTTCGTAAACTTTTGGCCCTATTTCAGTGTTTGTAGTTCATTTTACTACCCATTTTATGACTCATAGAAGGTTTTATGACCCATAGATAGGTTTGTAAAGTCTAGGGCAAAAAATTGAAGTTTCATGAACTTTCTTTCTCCATGAATTAGCAAATGGGTCCATTTTATGGCCCGTAAAAGGTTTCATGGAGCAATTCTGCACTTGACAGTCTTCAAAAAAATGACTATATCTTTTGACTTCAAACTCCAAACAAGGTGAAACTAGTTGCGCCAGAAAGCTAATTCAAATTGATTTCCTTTGGTAGGTCATGGGACACCTAATTCTTTGTGTGCTAAGATTTATGATCATTTAAAATTGACTCTTGCAAAATTCAACATTAGAAACTCAATTTATGGAAAAGTTTTGAACTCGACTAAGTACAAGGGGTCTCTTATGACCCTAATACACTTCCCACATATAAGAATGAGGCCTGAAACATAGGTATATGTAAGGATAGGGTTATGGGGTATCACAATAATGTTAGGA
>JAOTQJ010046110.1:0-14808 GCA_025642045.1 Solanum sejunctum
TAATTCCTAGCTATAATAGGGGCATTAATTGTTATTTCAGCAGGAAGCCTCACTATGCGAGCCTACGATAAGGTGGAAATGTTTGATGTGTACAAGGTGATAAAGCTACCAGCTGCATATGAAGATCTGGCAGCTATCACTGTGATAGACATTGCAGTTTCCATAACCTAGGTTGAGATTGAAGATCAACTCACCAGAGTGTTGCTGAATCAAAGGTTAGTGGATGATGTTGGGGCCCGAGAGAGTGAGAGTGTGCTAAATACTCATAATGTGAGCATACTGAAAAGGATTAATAAACCTTTGAACATGGTATTGGGACCACCACTCAAACCCCAGTACAAGAAGCTCCTCATTTGGAGTTGAAGCAATTACCATCCCATCTCAGGTATGAATTCCTTGGTGAAAATAATATATTACCTGTAACCTTGTCTTCTTTATTGACTGCAGCCTAGGTAGAAGCGGTTATTGTGGTGCTGAAGAAATGAAAATGAGCAATGCAGTGGCAAATATTTGACATCCATGGCATCAGCCCAGCCCTATGCATGCACAAAATATTCATAGAGGAGGGACATAAGCCAAAGGCTCAACCACAGAGGAGGTTAAATTCAATTATGAATGAGGTAGTAAAGAAGGAGGTCATTAAGTGGCTGGATGCAGGGATCATCTTCCCCAGATCAGATAGCAAATAGGTAAGCCCTGTTCAATGTATTCCCAAGAAGGGCTGGGTGATGGTTGTCACCAATGAGAAGAATGAACTGATTCCAACTAGAATGATGACGGGGTGGCGAATCTGCATGGACTACAGAAAATTGAATGATCCTACTAGGAAAGACCATTACCCTGTGCCTTTCATTGATCAAATATTGGACAGACTTACCGAGCAGGAGTACTATTGCTTCCCAGATGGGTACTTCTGGTACAACCAGATTACTATTGCACCTGAAGACTAGGAAAAGACAACCTTCACATGTCTATGGAACATACACTTTCAAAAGCATGCTTTTTGGTTTGTGCAATGCACCAGCCATACTCGAAAGGTGCATGATGGATATCTTCCATGACATAATGTAGAAATTTGTGGAGTCATTCATGGATGATTTCTCTATTTTCGCTGAATCATTTGAGAGGTGACTGCAGAATTTTGCACAAAGTACTAGCGAGATGCGAGGAGACTAACTTCATTCTTAACTAGGAGAAATGTCACTTCCTAGTTAAGGAGGGGATAGTCCTAGACCAAAAAGTGTCCAAAAAGAAGTTGAAGGTCGACAAAGCAATTATAGAGGTGATCGATAAGCTGCCACCACCAGTTTTGGTCAAAGGAGTTCGGAGCTTTCTAGGACATGCAGGTTTCTACGCGGCTTTATTAAAGATTTCCAAAGATCATGAAGCTATTGTGTTCCATATTAGAGAAATATGTATCATTTCAATTTGATGACTCTTGTTTGCAGGTATTCAAAATGCTGAAAAAGAAGTTGGTGGAGGCTCCAATTTTGGTAGCACCTGACTAGGGTCTCCCGTTCAAGCTGATGTATGATGCCAATGATATAGCAGCGGGAGCAGTATTGGGGTAGCACAAAGACAAGGTTTTTCACTCTATATACTATGCTAGTAAGACCTTAGATGCAGTACAAAGCAATTATACAATTACTGAGAAGCAAATGCTGGCACTAGTGTATGCGTTTGATAAGTTCAGAGCCTATTTGGTAGGGTGGTGTTCAATAAAATGGATGCCAAGCCGTGACTAATCAAATGGATCCTATTGCTCTAAGAGTTTGATATTGAGATCAAGGATCTTAAGGTGATCAAGAAGTAGGTTACTGATCATTTATTCCATCTGGAGACTGATGCTTACATAGGTGAGCAACTACAAATCAGTGAAGAGTTTCCTGACAAATAGCTATTAGCCATCAAGTTGGAATAAGTACCATGGTATGCTGATATTGTAAACTACATGGTAAGTGGTGTGTTCCCACCTGATGCAACATACCAGTAAAAGAAGATGTTAGCTTACGATGCTAAGGCACATATCTGGGATAAATCATACCTATTCAAATATGGAGCTGACCGCATGGTAAGGAGGTATGTTCCGAAGGTGAAGATAAAGCAAATTCTTGAGAGATGTCATGCCTCTTCGTATAGGGCTTATCATGGTGATGACCGCACATCGCACAAGGTATTCCAATCAGGTTTCTTTAGGACCACTTTTTTCATAGATGCTATTCAATTCTCCAAGGTATGTAATACATGCCAAAAAATAGGTGCAATATATTGGAGGCATGAGATGCCCCTAAATAATATTCTAGAAATAGAGATTTTCTATGTTTGGGGGCATTGATTTCATGGGACCATTCCCACATTCATTCGGTTGTCATTATATTCTAGTAGCTATGCACTATGTATCAAAATGGGTAGAAGCTCTTCCAACCAATGATGCCAAGGTGGCGAGCAAGTTCCTCAAAAATAATATCTTTACACAGTTTGGCACTCCAAGAGCCATTATCAGTGATCATGGTACCCACTTTCTTAATCAAACCATGAAGAACTTACTTGTAAAATATGGGATAAGGTACAAGGTAGCCACAACATATCATTCTCAAACTAGTGGGTAGGTTAAGGTATCCAATCGGGAGGTGAAGCAAATACTACAGAAGACTGTAAATGCCACCCGAAAGGATTGGGTAGAAAAGCTTGATGAAGCATTATGCTCATATCAAACTACATACAAGACCCCGATTAGAACTTCTCCTTACAGGCTGGTGTATGGTGAGGCCTGTTATTTGCCCATCGAGCTCAAGCATCAGGCATAATGGGCAATAAAGAAGCTGAATCTTGAACCTGAGCTCGCTGGCATGAAGAGACTTGAACAATTGGAGGAGTTGGATAAATTTTGGCTCCAAGCTTATAAGAGTGATAAGCTCTACAAGAAGCGAACAAAGAAGTGGCATGATTGGTATATAATCAAGAGAAATTTGGAGTCAGGTCAACAAGTGTTGCTCTTTAACTCCTGTCTTAAACTATTTCTAGGGAATCTGAGATCTAAGTGGAGTAGACCATTGGTGGTGGTAGCAGTTACACCCCATGGTGCAATGGAGTTGAAGGATTTGATCACAAATTAAACTTTTTTGGTAAATGGTCAATGTGTCTAACGCTATTACAGTGAAGACACAAATCAAATAGTTGAGACCATTGAGTTGGCCGATGATAGATGGGTAAACTAGACATCATATCGCGATATTAAATTAGGCGCTGCACGAGAGGCAAGCCGTGGTGAGGTAACATAGTGATTTTTATTTTTGAAAAAGAAAAAAGAAATATATATGTTGACACCCAATTTTTACCATCTATAATATCAAATTAATCACCGAGCTTTATTTTATTTTTAATGATTTCTGAACCATTATTTAAAATTAAAAATAAAATAAAATAAAATAAAATAGGCGCGTGGGGTTCAAGCGCCCCCAATATCCCTAAAATCCCTAATTTCCGTCCCTTTTCTTCTTTCTCCTTCATATTCATTCCCTTTCCCCTTTCTTACCAAACCCTTTCCCCTTTTTCTTAAAAAATCAGGAAAACCAGGCGACCAAATCCCAGCCCCAACGTTCCCCAACAACTCCCATTCCCCCACGATCCATTGTCGATCACGCGTAACCTTTTTCAAATTCAAATTGATACTTTTTAAATCCTAATCGGACCCTATTTAATTGGGTTGGACCTTTTCTTTCAAGGGGGAATTTTAAAAATAGACAGTAAGCAGCCGGTGGCAAGGATCAACTCGAAAATGGCGGGTACGAGTTCAAAGCATCGTAGTGTAAGCAGAGACAGAAATCAAAGAAGAATCCTAAGAACTCAACTAATTTTGGGCGCTCTTACTATTCAGAAAATCTCAAATCTCAATCAATCACTACAAAGGGTAAAACATGAATATCTAGCTTTGAAGTCCAAAAATTTGTCAATATAAGTCCCAGCTGTGGTGTGAATTCGTCTTCGTCGAGCTCATCATCCCAGTATCGCTGCACCCAAAAAGGTAATACTCAATCTTGTTCCTTTATTTAAGTTTTCGTAACTCCGTGTGAATGTAAATAGGGTGACTATATCATGTTTGCGTTTTGACTAGAAATGCCCTGTTGAGAAGAGTTTGATGTTGTGGCGCTGTCGTTGTCTGGTCGTTAGGACGTTTTTGGAGGCTATGTTTGTGATATTGTTAATGTCATTTTGATTCACTAACAAATTGCTAAAAATCGAACTAGGTTCAAAATATTTTGTTTTCAAGTATATTCTGTAACGCCTAAAATTTCAGTTTATGGTTTTGGTTCTTAAATATGCAGTCAGTTTATTGTGGCAAATGCACTCTATATAACCTGTTTGTTGCTGTCATTTTGTTCACTGTTAACTTGCCAAGAGTCAAGGATAATTTGGAAATGGTTTAGTCTTTCAAGTATCTATTATAATGTTCAAATTTCATTCTGTTAGATGATGGTTTTGTTTCTCAGTGATGCTGTCAGTTTACTCTTTATCTGAACGCAGCTAACCCAGTATGTCTATGAGTATGTTTTACTTTGATTTTGTTTGGTTTTTCCTAAATCCAAAGTTTCAGGGTCATGAATGGTAATGTGCATTTATCACACCAGAGATTGCTAAAATTGTATAAAGTATGATATCGCTATGTTTTGTTCTGAAATCGAAATGCTATTGTCTGTTTATTATTGAGTGCTCTTTTTCTTTGAAATTGATACTTAGGCTATTGGAGTGTTGTCTTCATGAAATGCTAAGTTGTCTAGAAATGCTTCTCTTCTGTTCATCTGGTTTCACTGCTTACTTCTTGCTGTATATATAGATAAATGTCTTTCTCACATACTAATTGTTGCTCTTGTTTTGACATGCAATTTGTTTACCAGTTCAAGAAGGGATGTTGTGCTTGATATTGATGCATCACATACATATACATGGATCGAATGCGAATGCTTAGTGTTTCTGCATGCAAGAAAGAAATTTTTATAAGTGTAGATCCGCGTTCAATCCACGAAGCGAAGGGAATGCAGATATCTGTAAATTCGGCCACGTGCAGACATGGACCCACCCCATTTAAATCCCCCCAACTATTTTTCCTTTCCCCTTTCACACCCAGCCCAAATCCCTTTCCCTTTTTTCTCCATTTTTCTTTTCATCCTCTTCCCTATTTCCCCAAATTGGGTCACACACTCAACTGCATGTACTTCATTCACATTACCAGGTATGATTTCTTTACTTTGATTTTGCTTAATTTCAAAGCTTAAAGGTATGAAATTCTTCATGAATGGGAGTAAAACTCCAAGTGGGTTTCTTTGTTCTTTCTACTTCTTGGTTGATGCGTGATGGGTATTCGTTACTTGAGGTTACTTTGTTCATGTGAGTAAGATTTGTGTGTGAATGTTGTGGGTGAAACCCTAACTCATCATGGACAAATATTTTGGGGAGAAAAGTTGGGGCGTTTGTGTCTTCACCATGTTTAATGTTTGATCTATGCTTTCAATGTTGATTTATGCCAAAGCTTAAGTGTGGGAGAATGACTGACAAAGAGGGGATGTTTGGGGGAGGGGGTTTGGGATGATGTTCTTGAGTTATGGCAATAGGGATGTTTACACCATGAATTTTGCCAATGTTTGACTGTGGGGGTAGAAGTACACTGCCTTGGGGTGTAGACTGATATCCATTCACGTACGCGTACTCATGTTCTTCCCCTGCGTGTGGCTTGATTTTTCATGTATATGTGGATTTATGCAGAAATTTGAGTGTCGGGTCGAATGCATCACCTTGGGGAGTGGATGGTTTGGTTTAGGCCATATGAGATATATGTAAGTTGTGAATTTATGTATCCCGTATGACTTGGGGAAATCTGAGTGCCCTCGTCATACGAGTCTGAGTGTAACTGTAGGGTTGTGAGAATGGTGGCCTATATACTAATTGTCCACGTATGTTTTGCAGGTGTAATGTCTTCAAGTGCATGCCACGGAGGTCAATCTAGTCGACTAAGGGCTACCAACATTAGAAAGCGGGCACGAGACATCCCAAACATGCCTAAGGACACTAGGAAGGATCAACAGACCCAATTCGGGGCCAAGGCTGTCAACAGAGAGGGAAAACAGTGGTATCAGTCTCATGATGAGACAAAGTACTACCCTGACATACCGATTGACGTGGATTTCCTTAGGGATGAGTACCCCTAGATTCTCAACTGATGCAATCAAATGAGTTTTGGGTTTTTGTTCCGCCTACCCATGCCATGTAGTCTATATGGTGAGGGAATTCTACGCTAATCTGAGTCAGGACCCGCGGTCCCAGTCAGTGATTATTCGAGGAATGAAGGTGAACTTCTCACCTCTTACTACCAGTCGAGTCCTAAGAACCCTAGAAGACATCCTAATAGGTGTTTTTAATGGGTTGTGCCTTCACCGACCCTATCAGGCCATCAGACACACTATTATTGGGTAGAATTCCATGGCTAAGTGGTTCAAACATGCGGAGCAAGGCTACCACCTATCCTTTCTATTTGCTCATATGTCCAAGGATAGTCGGGTCATGGTGAAGATCGTGACACACTCTTTCTTTCTGGGATAGCACTTCACAAATATAGCAAGAGATAGAGTGTGCCTCACCTATGCACTCATGACAGGGATGTCACTAAATTATAGAGCTATCTTTCGATAGTCGATGAGGAAAGACAAGACCCACAAGGGTCACAGGTATGCTTTCAAGGGACTTATTACTACTTTATTACGTGCAACAAGTGTCCTTGAGGAGGAGGTCGATTAATGCCCGGTCATCCAGGCCCCCCTATGTTGCCACCAACATTAAGGGGTCAGATGTGAGCTTAGGCCTAGTATTGACCACGGCGGAGAGAGCCTATCGAGATGAGTTGATTACGAGCTGCATGTATGGCCTAGAGATTTTGTGCCACCAGATGGGAGGTCATCCCTCCACGAGACAAGAGTTGCAAGAGGTTGAGGTGTAATTCCCTCTCAATGACCATGCCAAAGTTATGCTTCGCATCGAGCCCCAATTCATTGAGCCAATGGAGGATGATGTACCCATGAGCCCAGAAGAGGCGCATGATGATAAGGAGGAGGACGACTCAAAGGGGGACAACATAGTAGATGAGCCACCGATTTATATAGGGGATGAATCTATCCTTACTGCCCCTGATGATGAGCGACCAACAGAGTTCCCGCCTTATATGTTATGTATGGTTAGCACTGAGGGAAGTGCTAAGTCTAAGTTTGGGTGGGGAATTCCTTTGTTAATGATGCTTCTATTTCTTTTGTTATGTATTAAGACCACTATTTCTAATTCTACTTTGCTTTGTGATGTTAATGTTTATGTTTGGACATCTTTTCTTTTATGTTGGGTCTGTAATTAACAATTATTAACTACTTCTATGCATGGAACTTTCAATGTCATGATGTTATGAATTCAATTAGTATTGGTAGTTTCTTGTCTGTTCAAATAGTTGTGTTAGTCATAGTTGAGTGATAGGGTCCCTATGATGGATGGATGACGATAATCCTAAGGGTATTCGTCAAATTAAATTCATGTAATGTGTGGTAGTGTGCAAAATAATCATCGAGCGTAAGCATTCGAACTTAGTTTAAAGGCAATTGTTTGATCCTTCTAAGCCACAATTGTATGTATGCTTAATTAAATGAATTCATGTGAATACCACAATAGGAACTCTAGTGCTAAACTTGTGGTGAAAGTGTGCTTAGAGTGATCGAGCTAATTGTTAATCTCGATTGCAACAGGTTCGAGAACTTGCCTGGTATGTAGAGTAGACTTGGTAGGAGTTGGAACTAGAGGAAAGGAGTGAAAATGGCCCTAGTTAACCCTTTTTGAGCCTTAGCCAATTCTTTGATTAACCAAAATTCAAGTTAATCCTTTTTTCTATAAAGTATCCATGTTTGATCCTAATTCCCTGGAGCTTTAGCATGGTGAAAGAGAAGAGAGGGAACTTGAGTGGACACCCGAGGGTTGGAATAGAGTAAAGTGTGAACAAAATTATTAGTTTTTTTAGGATTATTATCAACCAAATAGTGTTGATCCATGATACCTCCGTGTCGCGGAGCAAATGTGGATGCACACTGTTTTGGCCACAAGAACTAAAAAATGAAAGCTTGTTATCCAGTGCTGACCCACGATGCCTCCGCGTTGCGGATCTATCGCGGAGGCACACTGGTTAGAAAAAAATAAATAAAAATAAAATAAATAAAATTTGTTTTTTTCTTTTCTTTTGCTTAGTCATTGTTTGTTTAGGGTGTCTACATGTTTGGAGGGGGAGTTTATTTTGTAGTCAGATGTAAATAAATAGGAGTACTTACAGCATAAAGTCAAAAAGGGTAACCAAGGTTGTGAATCAAGAAAATATGAAAAGACGTGAAGTGTATGTTGCAGGCGTGGGGTTGAACCGTGTCAGCCATATCCATAAATGTATCCCACCTACTCGCAGCATACATTACAGCCTGACAAAGACCTACGTGATCCTCTGGGGAAAATTCCAACTAAGTCTACGTTTACAATAAGGGCAAGCATATGGTATCTAGAAGCAATGTGAGACATCTTTTTGGAGAGTGAGAGTTATTTGTGTACCCATTCTTAATCGTCTGGCTAGATTCTGTCACAACCTAATACTATGTCCTAGACATGAATGGTGAATGGGGAACCCGAAGGAACCCCAAATAAGCCTCATAGCATATCATTACACATCCTTGGTTGCAGAGGTAATGTAAAACAACATAGGAGACATAAACAAGGGAAGTTGGGACTAAGGGAGAGAGAGATTAAGACTTAAGTAATATGCAAAGATTTAGAAAACAAGGGCAAGGGACCAAGGGCAAAAAGCTTACATAATATCATAATCAAGAGATAAAAGAGTCAAGGCTCATACCATGGATGCATAACATATCCAACAATACCTTTACTACATAGATAAGAACAGGGGCCAAGACAAATCAACTGGGATCACCCTAATAGTCAAGATAAAATATAAATAAGAGTGTCTCAATACATAATTAGAGAAACATATACTAAGGTCCCCGAAGTGAAGGACTTGGCAACTAGCTTGAGTAGTACCAAACCAGCCATATGGAGGAGGAGGATCAACTTGGGCACCGGTTCCTACATGGTGATATCATATTGCAAGAGTATGCATTGGTATGTTTGAATGTACTAAGAATGTAGGATGCAATGCAACAAGAATTAGGCATCATAGTCAAAATGCATAACAATAGACAATAGGCATAGTATAACAATATGGCATATATGATCAATGCATAAGTAAAAAAGGCTTAAGTAAATCATACTCATATAGGATATTATATGTGTAGAATAGACTAAGCTAGATTTTCAAAGTACAAACCCCTTGGTAGGTTAGTGATATCGTCGCCCCATGACTTAGGTTATGAGGTACAAACCCCTCACTAGGTTGGCGATGATGATGCCCTATCACCTCGGTGGGGAAATACAAACCCTTCACTAGGTTGATGAGTACAAACCCTATTTAGGTTAGTGATGATGCCGCCCCATCACTAAGTGTAGAAGTACAAACCCTTCACTAGGTTGATGAGTACCAACCCCCATATAGGCTATCCGGGTTCTTAGTCCCCTCGGATTGGGCATGGTCAATGCAACACTTTCTATAGAATTTATCATATACATAAGCTCATTTCAACATCATATAGTTAATCATATCATATCTCATGCTTTGGACTTTTAATTCCTCAAAAATCCATATCCAGACATTTTATCAAACACTTAGAGGGTGTGTAATTCTAGTATAAAACCATGAAATATAGAGATGAATCATGAAGTGAAATCCATTGTAAGACCATCAATCAATACCTTGCAATACCCCCAAGAAACATACATCAAAATGCCTCTTCAAATCTTACAATAGATCTAAGATTTATGGCATAAAACATAGCAAAACAGTCACAACTTTACATAGTTTTAACATAGTGTGCAGTGAAATTCATAATAAGTAAGACCCATGAGTGAATTAACTTTAAATCATGCAATTTTAGGTCAAAGGAAGCTTGGGTATCAGGGGCGAAAGGAACTCATGAAAGAAACCCATATACCTTAGCCTAGCGATGATCTTGGTGAAGATTGGAGATGCAGACTTGAAGCTTGAAGAAAAATCTTAAAGAAGAACCTTAGCTTGGGATGAGATTTTGACACTTGAATTTGGGAGTGAAAATATGGATAAGTGTTTGAGCGAGTATTGGGTAATGTTTAGGATGATATGAGGGTGAAATAAGGCTAAATATAGGTTAAAACACGTTCGGGAACACTTAGGCCCAAGACCTAAAAGCCTTGGACTGAGATAGAAATCATAGGCAAAATAATACACAGATTTGTCATGCAGACGTGTCGTAGGGGCCAAATTAACACATATCCACGATAGATGCATGTCGCGGTGCTGTTGCAGATCGTCTTTGGAAAATAAAATTTTAAAAATTTAAAATTGTGATTCTATTACTCTAAAATCGGGGTTAGACCCTTTTCCTCCTAATTTTGACCACCTGAATAAGAATATGAAGTCAAATTTTTGACATCATGCATGGATTTTAAGATGTATAGAATTTAAAATTCCGATCATTTCAAGACACATTTTGGGGCACTTTTTGGGGTCGTTTTAATATCGCTCCCTTGGGAACATTTGTCCCCGAATGTGAAAAAGACGTACAAGACAAGAGTAATCATTAACAAATCATCCCCAACAAAAATACAACATTACATTTAAAATCCATTTTCAAAACCTCAACATAAGTGAAATCATCATAAATTCATCAACTTAAACATGAATGCATATTAATGACATAGGGGCTGAAACATAAGACATAAAAAAATAAAAAGGAGTTGACATGTTATCATAAGCCTGAATGGAATTAAAGAGATACAGATATTACTTCTCCATGCTTGCACCGGCACCCAGAGAGACACATATGAATGAACGACTCCATCAATAGGGCCTTGATGAACACCACATCAATATTAGCCAACTTCTTTACTCATCCATCCAACACCTCCATCGGGACCTCCTTCTAAGCCAACTTATCCTCCATCTCACCCATAATTTCAAAGAGTTCTATAGCACTAGAGTCACCAACGCATCCCCTCAACCTAAAAGCATAACAAACTGGATAAACCATACCCCTACTATAGGCAATTCCCAAACTCATGCAACCTTACCAACCTCCCTCTACACCCTTATTAGGACTCCCAATCCTCAACTCAATTGTCAACCTTAAATACACCTAACCCACTTGGTACCATAACCACCATCTCCTCTTTGGGAGACAACCTCCTCTTAATCATCTTCTCATCCAAAACTTCCAACTATAATAAGGTGGGATAAAGGCCTTGCTTAATCTAGACGTCTCGAACCAAAGAAGACTTGGAACTATCAAAATACTACACCATCATGTTCAACTTACTCCAACCTAATCCCTAATCTAGCCAACCGATGGACCTCTCTAACTACCTTTCTACCACTACCATCAACATATGCTAGGCTACTTAGAGCAGGGACCATAACATTAGCCTTACCAGGGAAACGTAATGCACACTCATTCATAATCCTTAAGGAATTCTAACCACCTTTATGCTATCCATAGTGCACATCTATCATATTTAGCAAACAACCCCTCATCCTCCAAGACTTGCAACACTACCCCCAAATGATTCACAAGCTCTAAACAAATCAATACCTCATCACTAGAGACCACTACGACATATCGAGGTAGGGTTTTAAGACCCTATTCAAGAAACCCACGAACACCACCTGTGCATAAGTCAACTAAACTACTCCATTAATATTAATAATGCTTACTCCTAGATCGAAAAGATACTTAGGGATATCACCCACACTCATCCTCACTTGAAAACAAAACTCGAACCTCAATTCAACCTTATAGAAGTGACTAACCCATTGTAGTTTACCAAATAGATCGACCATTCTAAACTATCACATCACAACCTTACGGGTTCTGCACTCATTGAAAGTATGTTATGCAAGTAGCCAAACTACCCCAAACTAAGTCCAACCAAGATGACAATACAATACTCTATGCAACGGTAACATAGGCAACCCTCATAGACCCCTTTTTAGCTACAGTAGACTCGCGCAACTATCTGGGACACACACATGAATCCTATTAGCACAAAGGAATCACACAAGAGATAGCAACTCCCAGACCTATGAAATCACTATACTCAAAACATCGGTCATAACATTGGCCTTATAGGGTTTACTAAGTCATAGGAGAAACAATAGAAGAGGACCTACTCACAAGCTCCGACAATAGCCCGCTAAACTTAAGACTCTCCTAATACCCAAGGAGGTTAAGGTATAGGCTAACATCTAATAACCTTTGCCTTAATATGGTCCACCTTAATACCATCACCCGGCACTACACGACCTAGGAAGGCAACCTCTTACAACCAAAGTTCCCACTTTTCTTATTTAGCATCCAACTTTCCTCCTTAAACTTAGTAGTTCTACTGTTAAGGACTCATATGCACTACCACATTAGGGGAAGAACCATGATATCATCACCAAACCACCATAGGCCCATTAGAGTAGGGGCTAAAGATCTTGTTCATGAGATTCATAGGCATAACTGGTGTACTAGTCAACCCAAAAGACACTTCCCCAACTTCAAAATATCGAGAAGGACATTTAAAGCCTTATCCACCAACAACAACAATTTTGTAGACAAAACAACTTAGGTTGAACACCCCCAATTCTCACAAGATGATAAACATAACCCCTTAGAGACCACTTGTATCTTAATAAATGAAATGGAGTTACTTCCTTTGATATCACTTAATAACCTCCCACTCAAGAACGGGCTCATTAGGAATTCAGGGTCTAACTCTATGAGTCCCACCATCTACGAAGATACAATATGCATGCAACTATTCCATTACTATAATGATATCAAAATTAACCATACCAATTCCAACAAGCCACAAAGCAAGACGTGATGCAATATAACCCCGAATCAACACCTATAAACCTTCTATCAACAATATACCCAACAAAAGGATAGGCACTAAAGATCCACACAACAACTTGGACACACAAGAAGCCCCACTAGCAACCAAAAAAATAGAGAAGAAATAGTGGCACACCTGGCCTAACAACATATGCACAAGAAAGCCAAGGAAACTTTAATTTATCGGTAGTAGCATCGGGTACTTCATCCCCTTCTTGAGCCACTTGATCAACATGACCATCTTTACCCTTATTTTGAGCATAAGGGCAACCCAAAATTTTGTGGCCTATTTCCCTAAATCCAAAGCATGAACCTATGTTCCTCCAACATACGCCACCATGTTTCCTTTCATACTTTTGGCATTTAGGTCTTTCCACCCCCTTATCTCCTCTTTCACCCCTTTTATGCTTATGAGGACAATCTTCTATCGTATGACCCTTCTCCCCACAACTATAGAAAGCATTAATACCTCTCAATCATGGGTCATTATGGCATGTACCACACCTTGTGCACCTAGAATAAGGCACCATAACTGTTCTATCTTTGGGACTCTGGAACTTACCCTCAACACGGGCCCTCTTAGCCTCACTACCTCCCCTCTCACCAATAGATGTCTCAGAGCACTCACTTGTTGATCGAGGTGAGTTGTAAATTTTGTTACCGCTTTGGCCATTTTTAATAGAGCATTGCAAATCTTCACATTTATCATAGCACCATCCTGAGTAACTTGAGACATGTACGGAAATACAGTGGTTAGGGGTTAGCAATAAGCCCTATGGGATCTAATTTTATCGCACAACATACATCATGAAGAAGTAAAACATTTCCTAAAATATGTCACAACCTCCTATTTATAGTTGTGGTGCACAACATGACCATGAATAAAAATCTAATTGATGTGATGTGTTGGACTTTGACGGTCTATCAACCTAGTGCTTTGATACCATCTTTCTCAAAACCCAAGCCTAGGATGTCAGGCCCCAAAATCTCAATAGGGCAGACTGGCACCCGTTGTCGATAAGGCTTGGGAGAACCAACCTATATCTATGTGCTTTCTATACATATTATGAGGGCTTTCTATACTTGACATGCCTTAAAGAAAATAAACAGTGATAATAAGCCAAAAGAAAATGCATATGACTAGGTCGTTGGGGCCACAGTGTCTAAAGTACGAGACATTATCACACTTTAATTTACATAGTCTACAAAGCCTCTAGATTTGAGAAAGTATCTGACAAGGGTCGGGACAAGCCCCGCCTCGACTAACTGTACAATATAAACATATAAGGTCTAAACACACACAAAGCCTTGGAGCAACCTGGAGCTTGGTATCAGCAGCTGGATATCCTGTACTCTTACTGGGAGATCTACTAGCACTTATACCTGCAGCATGAAATGCAAGTCTCTCATAAGGAACGTCAATACGAGATAATCAACTGAATATGTAAGGTAAGATATACTGTACGTGAAGTAATAACTCAAATGATACCATGTACTAGTGCATGATTCGAGACCACCTTTGGTTATAGTTTGGAATCATGTAATTTATGTTCTTGAAATTACTTTAACTTAACTGTATAATCTGTGCACATCTGTAATACAAATTACCAATTGATCAGTGATAAAAGAGTATCGGGATTATCCCTGGCTAGGTTCTTCCTTAAACCCTCAGGCTACCACCCGTGATAGGATCGTCCCTGGCAAGGTGATTCTTCCACCCCTTGGGCTACCACCCATCAATAAACAATATGCTTTACCTTTCAATTATCTTTGAGATAAT
>JAOTQJ010046131.1:0-14807 GCA_025642045.1 Solanum sejunctum
ATTAAAATTACTAACATCCTTATATGTATCTTGTCCTAATAGGACAAAAAAATACTTTCTTTTATCTTCTACCAATTCTTTGAAGTTCTTTAGGTCACAAGTTCAAACTGTAAAATTTTGTATCATGCTAGATTTGGGACCCTGTATGAACACAAAATGTTCCGTGCACCAAACTATTCTTTTTAAAATTGATCTATGTTGCATTATCACTAGTGTTAATTTTTTTTCAGCCATGTATCTAAGCTTATTTAAAGTGCCCATGCTTATTTGTTTCTTCTTGATTCTGGTAAGTATTCTAGTGCTAAATTATTTATAAGTCAATTTAATATTTAAGCCAAAATCTAGTTAAATTAATGATTATTATTATTTGAATATTTTGTCACATGTAGTCACTCATAATGCTATTGGTAGCTATTATATTGATACCTTTTTGGGTCAATAAGGCCAAAATAAGCGAGATTAAGGTACTGTCTCACATCTATTAATTATCTTTAGTTTAATCAGTCGAGTGAACAACTATTTAAGTTGATCTTTTTGTATGGTTGATTTTCAGGTTTATAATGTACAACTTGTTCTACAAAGAGATTATCACAAGAACATTTAATTTGAATTTATGTTAATTATATTAATGATGGTTGCTTTGGCTATTTCGATAGTTATTTTTGTTATACTAACAATAGACCACCAAGAAGAGAAATGTATTTGTGTTCTGCACTTATAAAACAAATGGAAGCAACTCAACAAGCTGAGAGGAAGAGTGTGAACAAAAGAAACGCATCTTCTCGCGCAAATCATGATGTTAGAGCTTCTCTTGCTGGAATTAGTGGATTGATTTGGATGTGTTGCATCCAGGCTACACCAGGATCGGAATTGGTGAAGTACTTGGATCATATGGAGTCTTGCAAGAACGATATTTTAGGTTAATATTTTGTTAACTCAGTCAGAATTAACTTATATACTCTAGAAATCTAAATGTTAACACCAAAGTATTTGGATTAGATCTTTTAGGTTGGTGTTTTATTAGTTTAGTCGAATTTAATGTATTTGGATCATATAGAATCTTGCAAGAACGATATTTTAGGTTAGTGTTTTGTTAGCTCAATCAGATTCAACTTGTATACTCTAACAATCTAAACATTAATACCAAAGTATGTGGATCATACGGAATCTTGCAAGAATGATCTTTTAGGTTAGTGTTTTGTTAGCTCAATCAGTGTAACTTGTATACTCTGACAATCTAAACATTAATACCAAAGTATTTGGATTATATCGGGAATCGTGCTAAAATGATCTTTTAGTTTAGTTTTTTGTTAGTATAATTAGATTTAACTTGTGAGTTTGACAATCTAAACATAGCGTTTATAGTACCAAAGTATTTGGATCACATAAAATCTTGCAAGAACAATCTTTTAGGTTAGTGTTCTGTTACCTCAATCGGATTTAACTTGTATATTCTGGCAATCTAAAAGAAATGTTTACAGTACCAAAATATTCGGATCATTTGGAATCTTGCAAGAACGATCTTTTGGGTTAGTGATTTAGACCAGTTAGATATAAGTTGTATACACTAACAATCTACAAAATCATCTATAGTAGTTGAGTTGATGTGACGATAAGGCCAGGTGGTTCTCTTGGGGAATCAACAATGGTTCTTCAAGTGCCGACTATGCCAAAGGTACCCTCCTAAGTCATGATAATTTCCAAGGTAAAGGATGAATCGATCAATAATGGATCCAACAATCAATCAAATCCTCTATTGTATTAGGGACTTATCAAAGAGGAAACATCTTGTAATGGTTTCAATCCTCTCCTATATTTGACAACGTAGTATTGAGTTTGAGTTGGATTTAGTCTCACTAAGTTCGGTACTCGATACTCCTCCCAAGACTCAATGGTCATAAAATAATCAATCCAACCAATGAGTCTCATAAGGAATCTTATGAATTCATCAATTCTGTCACAATCAGGCCTTTTAGCCTATGAACAATCCAAACAAAATTCTCAATCACATCTTTCACGAGTGATTTCGATAATTATTTAAGAGGACATCAATTTAGATCAATCATTTGAATTTAATTTATGAGGAATCATGGGACCATCCAGTTCTATAACCACATTCACATCACAATTACAATCAACATTCATCATGTAAAGGCTCTAGACTCATCCCCTATGTTCAATCATGCAATTTCATCAAATAGTATCTAGGATTTATATATATATATATATGCACATACACAGCCCAATCATTTGAGTTTCATTTATAAGGACTCATGGAATCATCTAGTTCTATCACCACATTTACATCACAATAACAATCAACATTCATCATGTAAAGGCTCTAGACTCATCCCCTAGGTTCAATCATGCAATTTGATCAAATAGTATCTAGGGTTTACATATATATATACATATTTCAAGAAAATTCTTAAGAAAACCATCATAGAGATTCAATCCTTTCATAATCAACCTCTTACATCTCATCAAGGTTACATTCATATTCAATACTATTCACATTCATAGGTTCCACAATTCAAGCTTTTATTCCCAATTAATGCATCTAGTCATTCAAATTTAAGAGACAATATAGCCAAGGTTTATTTAGTAAATGACGTAATTCATGTATTCAAGAAATCAACTCAAAAGAATTATCAATCATTTAATATCATGTAAGAATATTCTCGAGTTTTAGAAAAAATCTCATGAAAACATTTGTAGAAGACTAAATCATTCACAATTCAATTAATTCGGGTTATGAAGCACATGAATGAACTCTTTCCATGTTTTAGATAGCCTTACATATTTGAAAGAGAAAAATCTCTTGAAGAAACCTTTGGTTTACACTTATATTTTGAGATTGAGAAACTTATCTATGAAGTTTTTGGATATGATGTTTGAATAAGAATCTTGATTCAAAACCCTAGGTTCTTGAGTGAATCTTGAACTTGGAGCCTTTAGATTTTGTGAATTTGGAGAAATTTATTTCTTCAAGTTCTTGATCTTTGAGAGAAGAAAAATTAGTCATCTAGGGAGTTACTATATGTATAATGATGCTATTAGGTTATAAGATGGGCTTTGAAAAGTTAATTAAGGATAAAAGGTCAAAAATATCATTTTGAAAAATTCAAATAATCATCAAAATTGAAAAAGGACCTTTTGATGAGTTTCAACGGCCAAGTCTGTGGTTTAGGGGTCCCATCACAGAACCATTGTGCAATATGCTGAATGGGGACTTCAGATCTTACTTTTCTAGTTTTTTAAGCTTTCTCGGGACAATTTGGCAATCAAAATTGACCAGATCGCCAAAATTATTCGACGAGTTTGTTGAATTTTCCAATTTTAACAAGCTTTAGTAAAATGGTCATAACGTTTTGCTTCAAACTCCGATTAAAGTAAACTTGGATGTGTTAGAAAGCTAAGTCCAAGATATATAATCTTAATATTATAGGTCACCTAAATTATTATGTACTGGAAGATATGGTTAAAATTGACCCTTGTATGAAATCATACCAAAACTTAGCTGATGAAAATACTTTGAACTTGGCTTGACCTTTGTAATCCCTTATGGCCTCAAACCACATCTAACACACTTAAATTACTTAGAAAAGGACCTTAAAATATATTCACAACTTCAAAGTTATTGGATCACCTAATTTCATAGAATTTTATATCGAAACCCAATCTATAAGGAAGGTTTGAACTCAGGTTTGAGCTAAGAGTTTTTTTTTTGTGTGTGTGTGTGTGTGTGTGTGACCCTTATTTATCTCAATCTATTATTCTCCTAGAGAATAGACTTTAACACCTATTTGGAAGGTTATAATCACTTGCTATGATCCCATATGGATAAGAAAAAATTTTGAATCTTAGGTTCAAATTTTTTAAGGTATTACAGATACTCTGTCAGTATATTGATATCCTTTGGGTATCATATATGATTAGACTCTTTCTTTAATAAATAAATAAAAATAATTTAAAATTATTAAACTCTAATTAGTAAAAATATATTCTTTTGTGATATTCCGTTGGTATAATGATACCATATTAAGCTTAATCCTTTGAGATGCTCTATCAATATATTAATACCCTATTGATGTCATGTAGGATTGAGCTATTCTTTTAAAAAATAAATAAAAAATAATCAAGAGAAAATTACTAAAGTCACAATCTTATTTATTAAACTCTAAATTAGTAAAAGTATCTTTTTATGATAATTTATCAATATATTGATAACATATCAGTATCATATAGGAATGAGCTTAATCTTCTATGATACTTCATCAGCATATCGTTATCATATCGATATCATATCGTACTGAGCATAATCCTCTATGATACTCAACTGGTATACATATACCCTATCGATATCATATAAGGTGGATATTGTAATGGGATCAACCCTTGCGATCTAACCCAATAAGGCAACCTAGTACCTTTAGACTTAGGCATTTTCATTTTTACTTTTGATCTAGTCCAACACAGAATGATGACTACGAATTTAGGAACACATGCATATACAAGAACAAGTCCCAACTTTGTATTTAACTTGTACCACAAAGACGCACACAATACACTTAGCCCTACAAAATTTGTGTAGGCTAACACACCACCTGTGACTAGTTTGCTTGTGCCTTTAAATAGGCCACAACACCAGTCACATGCCTACAAACTTGCGTTGACATCCTCAACTAATAGGCCAACATTTCATTTGAAATTACAAATCTATCTAAATTGTTGACAAGTCACAAATGGCTAGAAAATATCAAAATCGCCCAATTGTCCATGCATGTGCAAGGTACACGCAAGCAACTTTCAAATTAAGTGCCAACACAGTGCCTTAGTCGTCCAGATTCACACCAGCCCTCGTGCCAATCCCATGCCCAGGTCCTGCCCTGCACAACTTGCCATTGTGGTCTAGTTTCCTGCACCATTGCATTTGTCCAGCACTTAGGCTCAAACTTATTCAACCACGATCATCCCACATCACAGGCTGCATACCCAACACAACTTAAATAGATTATTCTCTGTTATCGAAGACTTATGCATGTTATAGCAAAATTGTGCATTGTCCAACAACTCAACCTAGTTCTTCTAGTTCACAGTCACATAGGGAGATATTGATCAAGCAGATGATTGATTCTTTCTGTTTGTCTATCAATTTGTGAGTGGTTTGCCATTGAGAACTTCAAATCAATGCCCATTAAATTGAACAAAGAAGTACAGAACCAACTAGTGCACCTAGGATCAAGATCACTCACGATATCCAATGGAGCACCAAAGTTTTTCACAACATGCTTAGAGAATAACTCAGCAGTTATTTCAGAAGAACATAAATTAGGGGCAATAATAACTATATTGTAGTTTTAGAAATTATTAAGAAAAATCATGATTGATGCTTTTCCATCCACATTTGAAAATACGCTAATGAAGTCCACTTAATAGAAGCTCATGGACACTCCAAATGGGTAGAGGTTGTAACAAACCTGCTTCCTTCTTCCATTCTGTCTTGTCCAGTTAACATACTATATATGGTTTTACATAAGCCTCAATGTCAGCTTCCATTTTTGACCAAAAAGAACTTCAGGACAACAACGTCATCATTCTTTCAATATCCAAATATCTTGCATAAACAGTAACATGTGTTTCTTTTTGGAGTTCTCTTTGCAGCCCATCATCTTGAGGTACAACAATTTCGCCCCTTCGAAATAAAGCAGATCATCCTCGATCCAATACTATCCAACTATTCCCTCTTTAACATGATCCATTAACTTAAAACATAATAAATTGTCTACAATGCTAAACTTAATTTTATTAAGGAAATTACATTCAAGTCTAGTAATTGCATAAACAACAACAAATACCTCTTTGCGACTTAATGCATCAACTACTTAATTTTTCTTTCCTGCCTTGTGTAGCCATACAATGTCATATTCTGTCAATATCTCTTGCCATCTTACTTGTTTCGAACTCAATTTTTATTGAGTTTTGAAGTAAGTATTAGCCACATTATCTATCTTGACCATAAACTTTGTTTCTAGGAGATACACCCTCCATGTTTGAATAGAATAGAGTACTGCAACCATTTTCATTTCTTGTAGGGAATACCTTTGTTCCATAAGATTCAACTTTCTACTCTCAAAAGCAACAAGATGATCATTATTTACCAGCGCACCCCCGATAGCATAATCAGGCATCAGTGTGCACTTTAAATAGTTTATTAAAGTCATACAACCACAATATTAGTTCAGAGGTAATCTCTTTCTTTAATAATCTCCCTCGCATCTGACCAAGCGCATTTCACATTCTTTTTAAGCCATTCCATTAATGGGACAACCTTTTTCGAATAGCCTATAATGAATTTTTGATAATAGTTTGTAAGTCCTAAGAATGATCTTAATTTCTTATCCCTGTTGGGTGCTTGCCATTCTACTATTGCCTGCACTTTCTTATGGTCCATGCGCAATTGGTTTTTACTTATCAAATGGCCTAGAAACTTAATTTCATGACTAGAAAATTCATATTTTCCCATCTTAACATAGAGTTAATACTCTCTAAGACTTTGCAACACCTTACTCAAATGTAATAAATGATCTTCTAGAGTCCTACTATATATGAGTATGTCATCTAAGTAGACTACTACAAAGTCATCTAGATAATCATAAAGAACATTATTCATTAAGTTGCAGAAAGTAGCTGGGGCATTATTCATCCCAAACGATATTACAAAAAATTCGTTGCTACCATATCTAGTTATACAAGTGGTCACTAGGGCATACCCCACAAATATGCTAACTTTCTACTAGCAAGACCTCTAATTTAGAAAAGAAACTAGCCCGAGACAGCCTATCTAACAAGTCTTGAACTAGCAATACTAGATACTTGTTCTTCACTATCACTTTATTTAATGTCTTATAGTCAACACACATTCTAAGACTGTTATCTTTCTTTATATGAAATAGAATATAAGCACCAAATAGAGCTTTGGAACATTGAATCACCTAGCATTAAGCAACTCAACCAATTGTTGCAGCAGTTCAGTCAACTCTATTGGAGACATGTAATAAAAAGGTCGTGTTGGAGGCATTGATCCAGGAACTAGTTCGATCATGTGATCAATTTCCCTCCTTGTAGGCAACTCTTTTGGAAAGTCCAGAGACATCATATCCTTATATTTATTCAACAACTTGGCAACATTATCATGAACTTCAATATACATATCTGGTTTCACTTCCACCAAAATATTAAGATACACCAGTTCACCTTTCTTTGAGCCTCTCTCAAAACCAATAGCCAACAACAATGCAATGGTTTCATTGTTCTTCTTATCTTTATCATCAAAAAGGTGGATTCCCTTCATAAATCCAGGATCCTTCTCACCCATAATATAAGTCCATCCAAATGAGGAACTAGGTCAACTTTAAACTTTCTCATGAAGTCAATTTCTAGCAGAACATTGAAGTCATCAAGTGGCACTTCTTTCAATATATGCACACTAGACTAGTGCCTATATTTCATAGGCATATTTGCTGTCATGCCATAGCCTAGTCGTGCAGCAGAATTGAAAGTCTTTATCATTGTTAGATAATTAGTCACTTCTATCTCTACTCTTTGATGATCTTTGAAGCCATAAAAGTGTAAGTAGCACCAGTATCCACTATAGCAACCATATTTTTGTCCCCAATCTTCATATTAACATGCATCAAAGTTCCATAAATATCATACAAGTCTACAAATTCAACAACAAATTACATAGGCAACATCCTTCGTGGTATTTCCATCATCTATGTCAGTCCCACCAATACTAGATAGAGTCTTGATCAAACGTAATGGGTTGACATATGCAGCAATTTCCTATCCCAAACGTTCCAGATTCAACTGTTCATTTGATTCTCCTCTTCTTCCAAGAGTGCATTAATCATCCCCTATTTTAGATAATTTCTTACTTGATGCCCTAGTTTCTGGCAAGTCCAAGAAACTTTTTCCCTACTTTATTTATTTTGACTAGATGAAACAACATCCACTTTTTCTCTACCTTTGTTATTTCCTTCCTACCTTCGTTTGTCTTTTTTTGGTCCTTGTCTTTCTCCTTCTTCTTCGTTGTAGAAGAGTGAGTTGGGTCGGTGGTAATATCGTTTGACCAAAAATTGATCAAGAAATCTATAGCAGGAATTACACTAGGCAGATCAAATAATTTGCCTGTGCAACTTATTCTGTGTGCATCCTTACATTCCAGAAATGAAATTATGCAACTTATCTTTATTTGACATATTTTGAATGTCCACAAATACTTACAAGAATTCTTTCATATAATCTCGAATAGATTTCACTTGCTTAAACATTTCAACCTATCTCTAGTAACTCAAGATGAGTTGCTTGGTAAGAATTTTTCACGAATTGCATTCCTCAATTTTTCTCAAGTATCAACATCAGGTATGCTTGCACCTTCATTTTAAGCACACTTAGACCGCCACCAGAGGATTTCATCCCCATAAAAATAGCGAACGACCATGGTTAACTTGTCATTTTAAGGAACGTGGGAAGTAGCAAAACAATGTTCCAAGTCCCACAAAAAGTTTTCAAGTTTTTTGGCCCACATACACTATCATACTACTTCGGTTCAGGAATTTTGATCTTGGTATGTTCTTCACCTCTCCTGGGTAACTTTGCAATAGCAAAGCGAAGAACATTCATTTCTACCTCCATATCTTCATTTTTCTTCTGAGGGCCCTTAGCTTATGCACCCACAGAGTTATGAAATGTCTGTAATTCCGCCAACTGGATATCAACAACACCATAATAGGCTTGTATTATATCATTAATTCCATGAATTTGCATCAAGACATTTGTCATAGCCCCATCGCCATTCACCATGCTTAGAATCGCTCTAGTCGTGCAACCTTCTCAATGTAACTCATTAGAACTACGTGTGCCAGCCATTTTTCATGTAGAAATAACCTTTACTTTGTTACTAATTGTAATGGGGTCAACCCTTATGATCCAACTCAATTAAGCAGTCTAGCACCCTTAGACTTAACTTTCTTTCATTTTTACTTTTAATCTAGTCCAACACTAAACAATGACTATGAATTTCTTTTTTATTTTTAATTTAGTTGAACACTAAACAATGATTGTAAATTGAGGAATACATGCATATATAGGAACAAGTTCTAAGTTTGTATTTAACTTGTGCCATAAAGAAGCACACATAACACTTAGCCATACAAAATTCGTCTAAGCCAATACAATATCTATGACTAATCTACTTGTGCCTTTAAATAGGCCACAACCCCTAGTCGCATGCCAATCACATGCCTACAAACATCAGTTGACATCTCCAACTAATAGGCCAACATTTAAATTCAAAATAATAAGTCTATCTAAAATCCTGACAAGTCACAAGTAGCTAGAAACCACCAAAATGGCCCAACTACCCACGCATGTACAAGGTACATGAGTCTTACCTTTAAATTTAGCTCTAAAGTGCCTTAGCTTCCCAGATTTGTACCAGTCCATGTGCCTGTGCCATGCCTAGGTCCTTCCCTGCAGAACTTCCTATTGTGGTCTAGTTTCCTATGTCATTGCCCATGTCTAACATTTAGCCTTAAACTTATTTAGCCACAACCAAACCACGTTATAGCCATGGCTTGCCTTTAGCTTTGTGTAATGACCCTCAAGGTTATTTCGGTGATCTTATAAATATTTTATTAGTTTGAGCACTTGCGTAGTGACTGTGGATTACTTATGACTTATTGGCACTGATTGTTCGATCGTTGGGTGAATCCTTTGACAGTTATATAGCTTTTTGAGTTAAACGAGAGATTATGACCATAAAATGGATTTTTTGATCAAGTCCCAGTAAATGACCTCAAAATAGAATTCTGATGGTTCTACAAGCTCCGGAATGACGAAGTTTAGGTAGGAGAATGTTTGGGGTAAGTATATCGAGTTTTGCAAATTTAGCCGGCAGAACAGGCTAATAATTGACTTTTGTCAACCTCTTTGGGAAGCATGCCCCATATAAAAATTTTAACTACACCATTGGATTTGAAACATCAAGTTTGATCTAGGAGGACTTTTCATTAATTTTCGAGGCTTTCGGGTGTATTTTGGTCCCTTTGGTAGACTTTGATATTGGAAATGAGACCCATATTGGGATAAAATGACCTCCAACAAAAATTTTGACAACACCATTCAGTCTAAAATGTCATTTTTGATTAGATTTCATATATAGATTGTATTTTTGTGACTTCTCATAAGCCCAAAACATCAAAATTAAGTTTGACCAGTTGTTAAAGGTTAAAGGCAGTCGATGACGTGGACAAACCATAGGCCGCCACATGGAAAAGGCGGCAAATGGATGTATATATCCAAAATTCATTCTAGAATCGCCAAAAAATAGGGCCAAACTTTAAAATGTTTTTTAGCTGATTTCGGCGATTCAAAAGTCTTACATATTTTTCTGAGACGAACATCATTAAAGTGTTTAAAACTGATTGTTGCGTCCCATTTCAGGTAGAATTTATTATTTTGTAGCTATATTTTAAATGCATTTTTAGAAACTTTGGGTTGCAATTTTTACTCTGTTTTGAGTCAAAATTTGGTTAAATTTAACTATATTTTGTCCGATTTTGCAAGGCACACATGTAGTACTGTTGAAATTAATAAATAGAGCTTCATTTTGTGCAAAAATGATGTTTTTGCTGCGGTTTGTATTGTAATTTTTTAGAAGATTTTGAGTTGAGATATCTCGGTTGTTTCTTATTAAAATTTAATAAAATTTGGGTCTAAATTGTACTAAATTTTGAGATCTACATCATTGTATATTCAGATTTTACTAATTTGACTTTATTTGTAAGGAATTTGGCTGAGAAACTGTTGTACATATATGTACTTTTTGATAAAAAAATGTTGTTTATTTTTGGCTGTTTCTAATTATTTTGAGCCTCGTTTTGGGCTTAATATTTTGTTGTAGACTCGGGGTGATGTAAGGATCATTTCATGAGGGTTTGTTTGGTATTTTGGGCGTGTGCCTCATTTTCTCTGTTTTAGTTGCCATTGACTTATTCTCCCCCAATTGTTGAGATAATATAGCCAAAATCATTGTAATTATATTATGATTCATATTTTGACAGTTGAGAGGCATTCAAAGGTCGTCAGACAGTGTAAAACACCATTGATTGATTCGGAGCATGTGGATTTGCCTTCCAGGTAAGCTAGGCTTTCCTTACCTCTAGACTGAACTGAAATACATGTATATTGGGAGTTGTTGTAGTTGGAAGTCCTGAGCAGCATATGTATATATGTAATGAGGCTGATTGTTAGTTATATTCCTATTATGCATTTTAACTCTGTGTCAGGATTTGTTAACACATGTCTTCCTAGATAGTCGTTGTACATAGCATATGGGGTAACTATAGTCACTTTGCGATACTTGTGGTTGTTCTGGACTGTACTAACTATGACCACTATAGTAGCTGAGTTCTAGCACTGTAGAACTACAAAAGGCCTAGTAAATGTTGGATATGGGCTAATGCCCTAGGATAGGTATGTATTCTAGCTTAACTTCTATTTGTATGAATGTGTAGTCTGATGCTACTGAGATATGGTGGTTGTGAAACTATTGTTGGTTATATACCATACTTTGGATTAACTTTGTTATAGATATGATTTCGATGGGCTAATTGTTTCTACATACCTATGATACAGCCATACATTGGATTGATTTTAGTGTAGATATGACTCTATTGGACTTTTTTGTTCCAGATACATGTGATATAACTGTTGGTTACATTTTGGATGTGAGACCCACGTGATTATATATTTTGGGCAAGGCCCCGTTGATTGATTTTTCTTGTGTTCGAGACCCATATTTACTCAAGGTACTTGTAATTGAATGGAACATGGTGTATTTGACTTTGGCTGGGGCATGACCCTATATTAGTTTGTCAGATATATACTCCTAGATACAGTTGTTAGTCCTTGTACATTTGTTATCCTTAACTGAGGCTAGGTCAAGCTGGTATTATCTGAGGAATGGTAATATATGGATGTGTGGGTTGTATTATATATGGAATCTAATTTGATTTGCCCTTTCATGTGTATGTTGGATAGCAGGCAAGCTCTAAGTAGGGGTTGTGCTGCATCATCAGTCCCAGATGTAGAGCATCCCCCAGAAGTTGTTGAGCAAAGACTGGATACCCTCGATGTTTTAGCAGCTGGGTAGGAAGACTATGGGTATGAGATTATAGGAGCCTCAGAGATATGCTTTGTATCAGTTACTAGTCTAGCGGTCACTGTATAAGGAACCATGGGATATGTTGTTAGGGTTGGAACTCTGTAACACTAGTACTGTACGTTTTATGTAGTTTGAAGGTTATGTGGATTGTGAATACTTTGATAAAGATTATACAAGTGGGAGAGGATGTAACTGAGGTAGTGTTAAGCATTAATTCTCTCTATGTATTTGTATTGATTATTTGACCGCTAGTCTGACTCGTTTGGTTTCTCAATGTGGATAAGTATGCTATACCTAGTGATATTCTGAGTAACTATCACTTATGTTACGACTATACCCTTCTAGGCGGGCTAACTATATGCCAAAATCATGTGATTTATACTTATGATCCTTTTGTTGCTTGACTACGAGAGTAGGTGGTCGGATATGAGAATTACATGGTATTTGAGGGGCTGGCTACTAGTTATACGTCTTGCTACACCTTGTGCCTCTATGGTTATGTTCCTATGGTGATGGTTATGTTGATATGTAGTTCTCCTGATTCCTTTGTGACTGGATTGCGAGATAGATGTTATGCTCGGGGGCTTAACTGGGCTGGCTATTATTGGATGGAACGATGTTGCATTATCAACTAAGTTGTCAACCACTCTGCCCTGGTGATTTGTTGTAATTGTCAGTTGGCTGGGCTTGTGTTGTCCGAATTCCTGAGCATGCTTGCCAGTGGTGATGTTGATTATTTTGTTAGGTTGCCATATATTTAAGTTATGGTTTTATATTGTTAGTTGTATTGCTTAGCTTATCACCTACTTGAGTATGAGTTCTGAACTTCTTTTACCTTGGGTTAGGTATTGAGGTAGTGAAAGTGTAACACTCCACATTTTACATGTACTAATAGTATGGGAATAAATCTTGATATGGTTTGGTCAAAGTAGCATTAATTCTTGAAAGTGCTTGATTCTCGTGTTAATGGGTGATATAGGCATCTAATGTTTATGAGAGCCTTGTGTATATGCATTTTATGTTAAATTGAGGATATCATTAAGTAAGAGAATTATGGTGTTTGTATGAATTAATAATCTAATAGGTGATTCATCTACTTAGCTTAAATTGCTATCTACATGGAGACGAGGTTCGATTTCGAATTTGTCCAAGTCCGATTATGGATAAAGGTTGTGCTAAGGGTGTAATTGTAGCCAATAATTTAGCAACATAAGTGGACCTTATTTTCAGTTTAAGAAGAGTGTAATAAGGGCTCAAGTGTAACACAAACCACTTGGCTATTTGGACCAAAAACAGATTAAGAGGAAAGCTGGAATTTGGCATCCCAAATCCATTAGAATGTGATACCAATTTTAGCCCAATTTTGGGGACTAAGTTGCTGAATATTCAGACCAATATTATATGGTATTTGGTGATAAAAAAGCCTAAGGAAAGTCATCCAAGTGAGGCCTTTAAATAGGTGTTAACAAGCTGAAATTTTCAGTCACCTTTTAGACTTGGAAAATTTTCAGCTTTCCCAATCCTCTCTCTAAACGTTTCTTAACCTACCAAAGGAGCAGCCAAAGGAGATTATAGGTTTCTTGAGGAGGATATAAACCTTGAAGATAAAGGTAAGTAACTATATTTTTGTATTTAGTATGATTCCTTCATGAAAATCAAGAAGTAGATGATGGAATGCTTTGCTGAAACATTCTGGACAGCTTGTGTCCAGAAAAATGCTGCACTCTTTCCTTTTGATTTAATGATTTCTAAATGATTTGTGGGATTTATTATGAAGAGAATTTGATTTTCTTAAAATTATTTGAGTTATATATATATATATATATATACCTAAGGTTGCTGCCCAGATTTTGATTTCATTTAACAAAAGAGTTTTCTTATGCTATCTTAAGTATGATGCTGGTTGGAAGTTGTGGGCTGTTGGATTTAAAGCTATTGGCTTATATCCTTAATGACTTCTTGGGTGATGTTATAAGATTTTATTATAATTGTTGATATGTGTAAATGTTATTGGAACAGTTTGGTTAGTGTTGGAAAAGGTTTGGAATTGTCGACGTCGAAATGTCGTGAAGGGGAGGTAACGTTATGCTATCCATTTGTAAGTTGTGTGTAATTGTAGTATGTTACTCCATGACTTACCCCTACTTTGGACTATTTTTGGACTATGTTAAGACTGATTTTATGTGGTAAGAATATTGTAAACAATTTAGGTAAAGTTAAAATAGTTTTGGGATTATTGACGTCGAAGTATGGTGAAAGGATATAATGTTATGTCACTTGTTTGTATGTTGTGAAGAATTATTATGTGTTGTGTTTTGTAGGCTGTTGTGGGATTGTTAAGAGATTGAAAATAAGATATACATAACATGTACATAAGAATGGTTGTTAGAAAATACATTTATAAGCGAAAAGGTTGAAGAAATGTCTTTGCGTCACTAATTGAAAGCTTGCTATTGGGGTGATTGTTTTTATGATATTGGACTGCCTAGAAGTATTGCGTTATGGATAATACTAGTTTTATTGCCTAATATGGTGTAGATAAATATTTGAGGGAAAGGCAGACACTCCAAGGTAG
>JAOTQJ010046142.1:0-14807 GCA_025642045.1 Solanum sejunctum
TTATTGTTATATATATATATATATATATATATATATATATATATATATATCTTTTTGTATCATGTGCCCTTGTCATCTAACATTGTATGCAGGTTTTGGTAAGTTACATGCATTTCACCCAATATATACTTAGTACATTCAAATGTACTAATGCATACGTTTTCCCACATGATCATGTAGGGACCGAAGATTACTTGCACCTATCGTTCGATGGCTAGATTGAGTTTTGAGACATTGTTATAGTGAGTACTATCTTCCAAGGACAAGTAACCATTCATATACCTTGTGTTGCTTTTGCTTACGTTATCTTTACTTTGGGGTGAGCCTGGAACATGTCTTGGCCCCCATCTTATCTTATGACTAGAGGCATTATTGGAAATCTGGTAGACTCTTGTATGGATATGTGTTATGTCTTGTATTTGGAGGTTATGATTAAGGTCATCTATTGGATATGACTATTATGGATTGATTATGAGAATTATGATAAGTATGTATGCTTTGATGTGGCAATATAAAAGATCCTAAGTCCCGAATTTCTCTCGTAGTGTGAGTCCTACTTACCTACACCTTAGTCTTTATGTGCTACGTGTGATGTGGATCTATGTTAATCTCTCTCCCTATAATATTTTCATAGCATGAGTCCTACTTTCCCGTCCCTTAGAAAACTTTTGAATACGCTTTAAAACCGATGATATAAATTTTGGTACTTTGAGGTTGTTTGGGGACTCTCGGGTTCCTATTCGCCATGTCACTCCTAGACCCTTGATCCAAGTTGTGACAGAGATGTTATCAGAGCACTAGGTTTACACTGATATGAGTAGAAGGGATTTAGCATTTGAAGTATATGATTAGGTTTACTTAAAGGTGTCACTTATGAAGGGTGTCATGAGGTTCGGAAAGAAGGGGAAGTTGAGTCCACGCTATATCAGACCTTACTAGATTGTGAGGAGGATTGGGAAGGTTGATTATGAGTTAGACTTGCCTTTCGAGCTAAAAAAGATCCATCCAGTATTTCACATTTCGATGCTAAAAAAGTGTTTGGGTGATCCTGCATTGGCGATCCCTATTGATAGTACTAGAGTAAAGGATAGCCTATCCTACGAGGAACTTCCAATCCAAATAGTGGATTGACAAGTTCGTAAGATGAGAAACAAAGAGATAGCCTCCATCAAATTTCTATGGAGGAACCAATTCATTGAGGAAGCTACATGTGAAGCTGAGGAAGCTATGAAAATCAAATACCCATACCTATTCATGCCAAATGATAATGAAGCCGAAGGTAATGTCCCTGTCCCTAACTTAATGGAAGTCCCTATTCTTGAAATGATGTGTTCATTCTATACTTAAGTCTAATGTAAGGGTTATAGATGGTGTGGATAGTTAAGAGTCGAGGTTAAGTCCAATGTAAGGGTTATAGATGTGTTCATTCTACTCGTGCCTAAATCCTACTTTTACCCATCATTCGAGGACGAATAGTCCCAAGGGGGAGGTGATGTAACACCTCATGAAATTACTAAAATGCAACTAGAATTTAATTATGCACGTAACGCATCTTCCCAAGATCTGATAGGAATTCTAATACCAAATTTGCGATCAACGCAAAAAATCAAGCAGAAAATGGCCTCAACCCGATTTTAGAGCAACCGAATCGAAGAATAATTTTCACTAATAAATTCAAAAATATGTCAATCCGTGCTGCTGGCATGTCGTGGACAGGGCGCAGATTGACACTTCTAATTTTTTTATAATTTTTGTTGGGAATTTCAAAATTCGTTCAAAATTTTTTTTGGAAAAAAATATACTAGTCGGTGCCTCTGACACGTCGTAGACCAATGCACTTTTAATGATGATTTTTCTTTTAATTTTTGGAAGAGTATTTTGGGTATTTCCAACCTATTTTAAGTCCCAAAATGAGTACTAAGGTCATTTTATATCGATTAAGGATTTCCAAACCAATTTTTCTTATGTTTCTACCTGAGAATTCCTTAGAGAGAAGGAAAGAAATGGTTGGGGATTTCAAGGTTGTAGGTCAAGTTCTTGAGGAAGATCACGATAATCTTCATCTAGGTATGTAAGCCAACCCAAAACATGGGACTTTTCTCCCATGTTCCCCTTTCATTGTAAAGAGTTAATAGTTAAAGGTGATGAGTTCTATCTGTACAATTTTCCAAATGTTTTTACTGAAACTATTTTATTTTATTTATATTTCTTTAAGTGATGATCATCATAGCTGAATTACTTTCTTAAATAGTTTAACTAAATTATTTATATGATTATATAAATAATCATATATAACCTTGATCACATGGGTGTACTTGCTTGTTGTTGTTCGGGTCCTGAATTGAATGTGTTAATAGTTGATGCTGATGAAATTAATATCCTTTGAGCCTTAAAGAGGTTGGAAGTAATCTTAAAGCAATATTCCTAGTTCCTTGACTTGATGAGACATGAATGGGCAGAGGTCTAAGTCCAAAAGTGACTAAATGATGACAAAGCTTGATGTTAATATTTATGAGCAATTGAGTCTATGGGAGAAGTACCGAATACCAAAATGGGTAAGAGTAGTCCCACTCGCACTCATAACTACATGGCCAGCATAGGTGAGGATTGAACTATGAGAAAATGTATGTTTTCATAGTCCCAAAAGAGGACTTAATGTTATTTCTATTCTAGATCCAAGAATGCACACCCTCTATCCCGGCAAGGTATTGGGTGGATATGGCAATAAAATTGGTTTGTTATATCATCATTGGCTCATAAGTGATGGTTCTAGGTCTAAGAAACTCCCATATAGGTTCACTCATGATAGTACTCAGATGTTGATGTGATGGCATGAGTCTTGATGGATAAATATATTAATATCTATTCCTTGTTCTAAGATGATATGAATATTTTATAAGCTGATGTTTCCATATTATCCTGTTTATTTCACTTACTTTTAGCTCGTCTACATACCATAAATTTCCCGTACTGATACCACTCCGGTGCTGCATTATTTTATGATATAGATTTAGTAGATAGAGGATTTCAGAGCATTTCAGTAGGCGAATCGTTCAGGTCCAAACTTCTAGCTCCAGAGACTTGGTGAGTCCTCACCTACATTTGGAGGATGTATTTTATTTCTTTTCTTTATGCTTTGTGCCATTCTGAGTATGTGGTAGCCATGGCCTATTATGGTACCATCTTAGCTTGTTAGCTATAGAGGTTTCAAAGACAAAGAGAGATGATAGGTTGATGTTGGGTTCTTTTCCCCCTTTTCTAAAATGAGTTTAGACATCTTAGCTTGTTAGCTATAGAGGTTTCATAGACAAAGAGAGATGATAGGTTGATGTTGGGTTCTTTTCCCCCTTTTCTAAACTGAGTTTTCTTTAAATTCTATGACATTTGATGGATATTGATGACTAGTTTTGTGGCGTATGACCCATGTTTCTTTGATGGAAATGTGGTAGGACAAAGTGCCTACTGCTATGCATCTTTATATCTTCCATTAGTCTTAATGAGAGAACGGATGTAATGAGACCAGGTGGTTCCCTTGGGGAATAGCAATAGTCTCTGAGTGTTAGTTACACCTAGGGTACCCTTTCGGGGCATGACAAAATTAGTACCAGAGCCCAGAGTTCAAGTTCCTTGAGTCTATGAAGCCGTATCTAGTAGAATTTTGTTTATGGGTGTGTTGTGCACCTAACTTCATAAGAAAGATGATATAGGAAATTAGAAAGGGTTACCCTTCTTCCATGATCTGAGTCATGCGATAGAGTTTAATTCTACGAAAGATCTCACTCGAACTTGTGTCTTACATTTGTAGAATATGCCACCAAAATGAACAGCTGCTCAGAGAGATGACTTAGCCTCAACTATTGAGAATACCTAACTCGAGGTCTCGGTTCAGGTAGAGACAAGGAGACGAGGTCACCCGACCAGGACTGCTGAGGTCCCACAGGCACCCCTTACACAACCTCAGCCAGCTCCTACCTCGGAGGCAGAGTTTAACAGATCCATTACTATGCTTACTCAGTTAGTGGCCTCCTAGAGTAACAGTCAAGGTCCTCAGGCTCCTAGCTCCAGTTCACAGGAGCCCATAGCTTCAACCAGACTTAGGGGCTTCTTACGGATGAACACTCTAGTGTATACGTGGTCGAAAGTTGAGGAGGACCTACAAAATTACATTGATGAGATGTACAAGGTTTTGAGGGCCATGTATCCTAGTGGGTTTGACTGGGTGGAACTTGTCTCTTACCAATTGAAGGATGCTGCGAATCTCTGGTACAACTAATGGGAGGACAGTAGAGGTTAAGTTGTTAAGCCAGTGGAGTGGGATGAGTTTGAGACTGCTTTCTTTGACCATTTCTTTCCCCAAGAGTTGAGGGAGGGGAAGGTTGAGGAGTTTGTGAACTTAAACCAAGGAGGGCTCACCGTTAAGGAGTACAATCTCAAGTTCATTAAGCTGTCCAAATATGATCCGGAGATGGTCCAAGACATAAAGTCTAGGATGAGAAAGTTTGTGTCTTACTTGGGAAGGCATATGTAAAAAGAATGCGAAGTAGCCTCATTGATCCCAAACATGGACATCTCCAGGATTATGGTGTATGTGCAGCAAACCGAGGAAGACAATAAGAGGGATAGAGAAGAGCAGATGAGTAGGAAGGAAAAATTGATAGGGCATGAGCCTAGCCAGCAGAGACAAAATAAGGGTGATAAATCATGTTTCCAGAAGAGGTCCTCTAACTATGCACCTTCTGCAGCGAGTGCACTAGTCCAACAGAATAGGTATGGTTAGAAGTCTCAAGGTCACCATAATTTGAGGGCCCAGGGTTCTAAATCTCAAGCTAGTGTGACACAAGATACGAAGGGAAAGTCAAACTATAGTAATTGTGGGAAGCTTCATCTAGGTAAGTGTCGTATAGGCACGGATTCTTACTACTTATGTGGGTAGATTGGTCATTTTTAGTATGAGTGTTCGAAGAGGAGACGAGGTGAGGAAGGCAATAAAGCACAGTCTTCTGCAGTGCCCCCAGCTGGCAGTCATCAGAAGAGCACTACTATAGGTACAGAAGGTAAGGCTAACCTTATTTATGCCATGGGGACTAGTGAAGATCAAGGGGCAGTACCAAATGTTTTTAGGTGTATTCTTCGAGTCTTTACTTTTGATTTCCATGCATTGGTTGACCCGGGAGCCACTCTATCTTTTGTAACCCACTATGTGGCTACTAGATTTGAGATTCTTCCAGAATGTTTGCTTGAGTCTTTTGTTATTTCCACTCCTATTGGTGAGTCTATATATTAGCTGGGAGGGTTTGCAGGGATTGTGTAGTATCTATTTGTCATAGAGACACCTTAGCTGAGTTTGTAGAATTGGAGATGGTTGCCTTTGATGTGATACTTGGCATTGATTGGCTTCATGCCTGTTATGCTTCCGTTGATTGTAAGACTCGAATTGCAAGTTTTAATTCCCTAATAAACCTATCTTAGAGTGGAAAGGAAGTTTTGTGGCACCTAAAGGCCAGTGTATCTCCTATCATATAGCTAGAAAATTGATCTCCAGGGGTTGTATCTACCACCTTATGCGAGTTAAGTCTGATGATATTGAGTCCCCCACTTTAGAGTCAGTCTCGATTGTAAATGAGTTTCCCAAAGTGTTTCTGGTGGATCTGCCTGGAGTCCCTCCTGATAGGGAGATTGACTTTGGGATTGATGTTCTCCCCAATACCTAACCTATCTCGATTCCACCGTATAGAATAACCCTTATTGAACTGAAAGAGTTGAAAGAGCAATTAAAAGACTTTCTAGAGAAAGGTTTCATAAGACCTAGTGTTTCATCTTGGGGTGCTCCTGTCCTATTCATGTGCAAGAAAGATATGTATCTTAGAATGTGTGTAGACTATCGACAACTAAGCAAGGTCACAATAAAGAACAAGTACCCTCTTCAAGAATAGATGATCTGTTTGACCAACTTTAAGTGCCTATTATTTCTCCAAAATAGACCTCTGATCGATTTACTATCAGTTGAAGGTGAGGGAAAGTGATATTCCAAACACAACCTTTAGGACTATATATGGCCACTTTGAGTTCTTGGTCATGTCCTTTGGGTTGACTAATGCACCTGCAACTTTCATGGACATGATGAATAGGGTACTCAGACCATACATTGACATGTTCGTGATTGTGTTTATTGATGATCTACTAGTATATTCAAAGTATGAAGAAGAGCATGCTAATCATCTTAGAGTGGTTCTGCAAACTCTCAAAGACTATGAATTGTATGCAAAGTTTTCAAAGTATAAGTTCTGGCTCAAGTCCATGGCCTTCTTAGGTCATGTTATCTCGAGTGATGATATTCAGGTAGATGCTCAGAACGTTGAAGCGGTTAAGAATTGGCCTAGACCAACCTTTTCGATATATATTCAAAATTTGTTAGGGTTGGTAGGCTACTACTATAGATTTATCGAAGGGTTTTCTTCCTTGTCTATACCATTAACCAATTGACTAAAAAAAGGTCTAAGTTTTAGTGGTTTGATGAATGCGATAAATGTTTCCAAGAGTTGAAAACGAGACTAACTACAATACCAGTTTTGACTTTGCCTGATGAGATAGAAGATTCTGTGATATATTGTGATGCATCCAGAGTTGGACTAGGTTGTTCCTGATGCAGAGAGGGTAGGTGATAGTCTACGCTTCCAGACAACTTAAAATTCATGAGAAGAATTATCCGACTTATGATCTCAAGTTGGCAGCGGTGGTATTCGCTCTTAAGATTTGGCTCCACTATTTGTGTGAAGTACATGTGGATATGTTCGTTGACCACAGAGCTTGCAATATGTCTTCAGTTAAAAAGAGCTTAACCTTTAACAAAGCAGATAGTTGGAGTTGCTCAAGGACTATGACATGAGCATTCTCTACCACCCAGGTAAGGCTAACATTATTGCTGATGCTCTTAATCCATGGGTAACACTACCCATGTGGAGGAAGGGAAGAAGGGACTAGCTAGGGAGGTACATAGATTGGTCCAACTGGGAGTGCAACTTGAGGAGAACAATGAAGGCGAAGTCAATGTTCATAATAGTTCTACTTCATCTTTATTGTCAGAAGTGAAGGAAAAGCAAGACCTAGACCCTATTTGTTCCAATCTAAAGAAATTATTCACAAGAAAAAAGTGATAGTTTTCTCTACAAGAGGAGATGGAGTGTTGAGATACCAGGGTAGATTGTGTGGGCCCAATGTTGATGTTGTCCGAGAAAGAGTTGTGGACAAAGCTCATAACTCCAGATATTCTATCTATCCTAGTTCCACCAAGATATACCACGACTCGAGAGAAGTCTATTGGTGGAATGGAATGAAGAAGGACATCGCTGAATTTGTCTCTAAGTGCCCCAACTATCAATAGGCTAAGGTTGAACATTGGAGCCCATGCGGATTGGGTCAGAATTTCAAAATTCCTAAGTAAAAATGGGAGATGATCAACATGGATATTATTACCAATTTACCAAGGTCCCAAAAGTAATATGATTCAATATGGGTAATCATGGACATGATGACTAAAGCAGCCCACTTTTTGGTAGTCAAGACAACTAATACGATTGATGAATATTCCTAGTTGCACATTCGTGAGATTTTGAGGTTACATGGAATACCCTTGTCTATCATTTCAGACAGAGGAGGTCAATTCACCTCCTAATTTTGGAGATCCTTTCAGAAGGGATTGGCTACCAAAGTGAATCTGAATACAGTCTTCCACTCTCAGACAGATGGAGGTGGAGTGCACCATTAAAACATTAGAAGATATGTTAAGAGCTTGTGTCCTTGACTTTAAGGGAAATTGGGATGATCATCTTTTGTTGATCAAATTTGCGTACAACAACATCTATCATGCAAATATCCAAATAACCCCTTATGAAGCATTTTATGGGATGAGGTGTAAATCACCGATATAGTAGTTTGAAGTTGGTAAACTTGGGTTGATTAGATAGGACCTTATCCACCAGTCCATGGAAAAGGTGAAAGTCATTAAAGAAAGGTTGAATACAACACAAAGTCACCAAAAGTCTTACACTAATGTCAGGAAAAGAGACTTGGAATTCAAAGTAAATGATTGGGTGTACTTAAAGGTATCACCCATGAAGGGTGTAATGAGGTTCAGTAAGAAGAGAAAGTTGAGTCTACGATATATTTGACCCTACTAGATTGTGAAGAGAATTAAGAAGGTCGCTTATGAATTAGACTTGCCTTCCGACCTAGACGGGATCCATTCGGTATTTCACATCTTAATGATGAAGAAGTGTTTGGAGATCCTGCATTGGTGATCCCTATAAGGAGTACTGGAGTAAAAGACAGACTATATTACAAAGAACTTCCAATCCAAATAATCGATCGACACGTTCGTAACCTAAGGAACAAAGATATAGTCTCAGTCAAACTTCTATGAAAGAACTAATTTGTTGAGGAAACTACATGGGAAGCTGAGGAAGCGATGTAAATCAAATACCCACACCTATTCATGCCAAATGATGATGAATCCGAAGGTAGTGTACCTGTTACTAACTTAATAGAAGTCCACATTCTGGAAATAATGTGTTCATTCTATTCTTGAGTCTAATATAGGGGTTATAAATGGTGATGGATAGTTAAGAGTCGAGGCGTTCGAGTGAGTTTTGAGACTAGCCTAAGTTTACTCGTGCCTAAATCCTACTTTTACCCATCATTCAAGGATGAATAGTCCAAAGGGGGAGATGATATAACACCCTGTGAAATTACCAAAATGCCCCTAGAATGTAATCATGTGCAAAATGCATCTTTCCAAGATCCGATGGTAAATCTGAGACCAAATTTGCTACTGAAACTATTTCATCTTATTTATATTTTCTTGAAGTGATGATCATCATAAATAATTACTTGCCTAAATGGTTTAACTGAATTATTTATATGATTATATAAACCTTACGTGATTACTTTATTAAAAAGTACAAGAATGAACCTAGGGGTTGATGTCTAGAGCCTTGATCATATGGGTGTACTTGCTTGTTGTGGTCCCAGTCCTGAATTGAATGTGTTAATGGTTGATGTTGATGAAATTGATATCCTTAGAGCCTTAAAGAAGTTGGAAGTAATCTTAAAGGAATATTCCTAGTTCCTTGACTTGATGAGACATGAATGAACAGAGGTCCAAGTCCAAAAGAGACTAAATGATGACAAAGTTTGATGTTAATGTTTATGAGCATATTGAATCTATAAGAGAAGTATTGAATACCAAAATAGGTAAGAATGAGTCCCACTCGCACTCATAAATACGTGGCCAGTGTTGGTGAGGATTGAACAGTGAGAAAAGGAATGTTTCCTTGGTCCAAAAGAGGCCTTAATGTTATTTCTATTCTAGATCCAACAATGCATACCCTCTATCCCAGCAAGGTATTGGGCGGATGTGGCGACGACATTAGTTTTTTGTATCATCACTGGCTCATAGGTGATGGTTGTAGGTCTGAGAAAGTCCCATATAGATTCCCTCGTGATATTACGCAAATGTTGATGTGATGGCATGGGTCTTGACTGATGATAAATATGATAGTATCTATTCCTTATTCTGAGATGAGATGAATATTTAATGAGCTGATGTCCATTTTATCCTATTTATTTCACTTACTTTTAACCTATTTACATACCGTATATTCAACGTACTGCCATCACTTTAGCGCTGTGTTGTTTCGTGATGCAGATTCAGTAGATAGAGTATTTCAGCAGGTGAATCGTTGAGGTCCAAACTTTTAGCTCCAGAGACTTGGTGAGTCCTCCCCTGCATTCGGATGATGTCTTTTATTTCTTTTCTTTATGCTTTGGGTCATTGTGAGTTTGTGGTAGCATGGCCTGTCATGGTACCATCCTAGATTGTTAGCTATAAAGACTTCATAGACATATAGAGATGATGGATTTATGTTGGGGTTCTTTTCCCCTTTCTGTTTCTAAACTGAGTTTTCTTTAAATTCTATGACATTTAATGGATATTAATGACTAGTTCTGTGGCCTATGTCCATGTTTCTTTGATGAAAATGTGGTGGGATAGAGTGCCCGTTGATATACATCTTTATGTCTTCTGTTAGTCTTAATGAAAGAACGCATGTAATGAGACCAGATGGTTCGCTTGAGGACTAGCAATAGTCTCTAAGTGCCAGTTATGCCTAGGATAGTCGTGCAGCATATTTTGGCAACTCTTGTCCCAATAGTTAGAAATTCTCTTTGGATCCAAGATAGATAGATAGATAGATATACTACATCTTTTACCATGGCAAGTTTAGGACGAGCGTGGCAATGATGCTAATTCATTGTGTCCCACCTAACTTAAAGGTAGCGCGATAGGGTAGATGTCGGTTAAGAGAAACTCCCAAGCAACATTAATTGAGCATGAGATTTATAATAGAGTCATTCTTTCTTTTCAAAGGTATATTCTAAAGAGCATGATTTACTTTAAACTTGCATGTTTTACTGAGTTGAGCCCTTTGAGTTGAGTTGATGTTATTTCTATACTATTCTACATGTTTTAGTTTCATCCAGCTATTTTACATACAAGTATATTCCATGTATTGACATCCTCCTCTAGGACTGCATCATTTCATGATGTAGATATACAGTATTGGGATCATCAAAAGGTGGATCGTTGAAGATTTTGGATAGCGAATTGGTGAGCCTCTCTTACTTTAGAGGATTCATATGTTGTTTTCATCTTGCTTTAGATTTAGATACTTGTTAGCTTTATTTTGATTGAGGTAGTCATGAACATGTCATTGGCACCACCTAATAGTGACAGAGGCTTCATAGACTAGAGTCAGATTGTTGATTAATAAAACTATGAGCTAGTTTCTTTTCTACTAGCCATTTTTTATAATATTTATTTTGAGACTTGAGGAGATGAGACCATTTATTTCTTTTGTTCTTTCGTTGATTTGTAAAATATATGAATAAATGGATATAATAAGCCCAAATAGTTCAATTAAGGACTAGCAATAGTCTCTGAGTGCCGATTATGTCTAGGGTACTTTTCCAGGGGTGTGACAAGCATTCTAAGATTTGGGAAACAAGCAATCTGATTCACTGCATCAGATAGTTATAGTAAAGTCATATAACCATTAATCTTTCAGAATAATTCATTGCAAGAAAATAATTTAACACATAGCTGATTCAATTATCCAAATAACTATAATTTGTGTATAATCATGAATCATGTAATAAGATACACTACATGAAAAAATAAATCTAACTCAAACCTGATTCAAAGAATCAAATTGCTATAGTAAAGTGTATGACATGAATCATGTATTAATGATGTATCTAGTTTAGTGTGTTTGAATCACTTCAACTATATTTAAATTTCTCAAAATCATATACAATGGATCACCAAACATTTTTAATGTTTATGCTTGATGTATCACGTATATAGATACACTATAATATAAAATATTTTCAACATATCAATAAAAATATATTACATTCTATAATGCCACCTGATAAATAAAAGTGACACAACTTTAACTGGTGAAACACTTGATTTGTACAAAGATAGGAAAATTGCATTAATTCTTGAAAACAAAATTATAAATAAGTCATATAAGTACTAAACAAAAATAACATAAGATTCATTACTGAAACTACTGGAAACTATCTAATCTATTTTAACTAAGTCATTAGTTGCAGGTGCTTCTTTGGACTGATCCTTTGATTGTTTTGGGTCATCGTTTTCGCTGACATATCATCCAGTTGCCTCTTCCCAAATATATCTTCAAATTAGTGCAACGTATCTTGGTCATAGAAACTCCAAGTCAAAAACATCTGATGGAATTTCCAATCCATCACTAAGATACTCAGGAAAAATAGCAGCATACAATCCATTGTCCCTAAAATAAGAACATATGTTAATTTAAAACAAAGAGATAGAGTAATTTCAACAAGTAAAAAATATGATACAACACTTTCAACCCACACATGACTAAGTTTTATGTCCCAATGAATCACCATGTTTAGTGAATCACCATAAAAATTTATAAACAATTGGCAAATATAAAAAAATACATAATACATACTACACACAATGAATCACTATATTTTTCTAAATGAAACAACCCAATGAATCATCAAGTCAACCAAAACATACCCAATGAATCATCAAGTCAAGAAATATGACACCCCCCTGAAAAGACCAAAATACCCTTAGAATTGACCTTGCATGTAACACATCTATCTATTCTCCATTTTTAAATTTGAGATCGGATATGCGATCAGTGCGAAAAACTAAATTGGAAAATGATATCAACTCGATTTTAATGAGACCGAGTCAAATTATTTTTTTTCAAAAAATGCAAAATAGTGAGATTTCTGCGCTCCTTCCACAACGTGCTAGGGACGCAAAACCACAATTTGTTTTTTTAAAATTTTGATGAAATCTGACTTTTTGTGAAAACCAGTCAAATTACACTAGTGCGCGACGCGCACTAGTGCATTTTCAGATTGTTTTGTTTCTTTTAAGGGGAAGGTGGTTTCAACCTTTTCCATACCCGCACTAATGCATTTTCAGTTTGTTTTGTTTCTTTTAATGGGAAGGTGGTTTCAACATTTTCTATACCCTATAATCCTAAATTAGTCAGTCTAGGATGAATTAAAGTCCAAAAATGCTTATTTTACTCATTCGTTTGTTCAGAACAAGAAAATCCTTCCAAGAAAATTCAAGTGTAAAATCAAGAACGGTTAAGGCCTTCAAGAAAATTTCTTCAATTCTCCAAGATTTCTTTCCCAGTTATGTAAGGCCACCCTAAAACTATTATTTTAGATAATATGTTTAAATATGGAGTTCGTTTTCACCGATAAACTTTCAAGTACTAGTTGAAGTTCAATCCCTGTAATTTTGTGAAGTATGTTAATTCCCATGGTACGTATAAATTCTTGATGAATATTATGATTCTTGATTTTCTATATTACTCAATTAAAGCATTTTTATCAAGTTTACAGTCATATATGAACAAGATTCATTATTATTGAGGTTCCTTGAAAATCTTGTTACTATTTCAAGAAAAGAAAGACTAGTACGAGTACCTTTTAAGCTAAGATCAAGAAGTTCATTTTAAGAATTAGTTCTTGTATATCAACCAAGTAACCTAGCATGTTTTCAATCACTTGAGTTGATATTAGTTTTCAGTTAAGCTAAAGAACCTAGATGAGAAAGCTAAGCAGTAAGTTGGGCTAAGTTCTCGAGAAACCAGATTTCAAGAATTCAAAATTCTTAAGTATGAGCTATTTAAAGATCATTTTTGGAAATAGTATTGAGAACCGATATGGGTGAGAGTAGAAATAATTACTCAAACTCATAAATTATGTAGTCAACATAGGATAAGATGGTACCACGGTACATTTCTCATTAGCCACTAAGATGTCCCAGTTTTGGGATGGATCCACTCCCCCAGTTCTCTGTCCCCTACCCCGACAAAGTACGGGATGGCTTTGGCGGCATAGGCAAGACGCTGTATCACCATGAAGCTCATAGTGATGGTTGTCGATTAGAGAAACTCTCCAAATTAAAAGATATATTTTACTTTCCAGTTTTTAGCGTGTTAATTTTAGCATACTAAGTATGTGTTATTTCAGCTAGTCTTAGGAGCTGCTTTATAGCATAATAAGGAACCTATGATCATAGGCTCTGATACCATGTTGACTTCATTAATGGAGATTGAAGATCAAGCAAAATCACCAATTAAGGTGTTAGACTGCAGAGAGAAAAATGAAGAAGAAGAAGGAGCTTCTAGATTGAAGTTTGTTATATTTGTGAATGTTAGCTACATAAGTACACCAAGGACCTCTATTTATACATGTGCACACACTCTAACTTGTGACACCTCACCACTTTCTAACTAACTCATCATTAGTTAGTTACTCACACCATATAGCTTGTAACTAACTCTACTCATCAACAGGAATAGTTCTCAAATAGAACAAAAATATATTAATGGACTCCTCAAAGATCTGCTGAAGATATAAACAGCTACCTCAAGAATAATTCGGAAGCTCGATCTTATAAAGAGAAAAGTCTAGCCAAAGGGACCGGGTTCGCAACCTACAAAAAATTAGCAAGGGGTGAGCACCAAATAACAAGGTACTTAGTAAAATGGAACTAACCTAAAGTAAAGCAATGAAGAACACAAGTACTCCTTAAATCTTAACGACAAACCATTGAAACAACCCTACACTCAAAAAAGTCCAAATATATACAATATAAGAAAACTCAGAGTATCAACAAAAACTCATCGCATAACATCGTCTCTCAGAATGTACAAGTGATACATTGATCAAAAGGTATAATAAATATCTAGTCTTAGAGCCAAACACATAATATTATCAATTAAGGAGTGACATGAGATGAAGTGAATTCTATGAGATATGGATAATGCGATGCAATATCAAATATTCATGATGCATGTCTATTTTATGATACATATCCACTGATCATGTCAGAACGGAATCCATGGGTGCCACACAAGGACCATGTATCCACCAAAATCATTTTCCTTTGACATTTACTTTCATATCTAGCCTAAACTATTTTCCTTCGACTTTTCATTTCTCTTCCCTTTCACTAGCTAGAATCATTTCCCTTCACCTTTTTATTTTTTTATTTTTTTTTCACTAGCCGAAACCATTTTTCTTCGACTTTTTAATTTCTTTTTCAATAGCCAGAACTATTTCCCTTTGGCTTTTCATTTTCAGTGGCTCATCAAGCAAACACATATGTAGATGGAATAATAGCCACATTCATATCAATAAAATATAAAAGATGTCCATAT
>JAOTQJ010046153.1:0-21061 GCA_025642045.1 Solanum sejunctum
TGGAATAACTTGTGAACTTTATTTTGTAGCAGGAACTCATGTAACTTGGTGTCAAAGTATCTAGGTAGGTTTGAAGGCACTATATATGGAATCATATGCACATGTACATAAGTGGAGACATGCTTAATAATTGTATCAGAGTTGGTGAATGCCTTTATGTACCAAGGAGAGATTTATATTTTATGCCAAGTGATACGAAATCAAGTAACCTTACATACCTCGTTGTATGACCTCGTTAATACCTCGAGACAACCTTCACTTCCTACAAATACTTATCTACAACATAGTAGATGATAAAACTAGCTTTAGAAGCCAATGAATACATCTTGACATCTCAATCACATAAGAAAATGATACACGGGCAGCAAACGGGTGTTTATAAACCCGGGCGTCTTCCTTTAACCTTTCCTCACCAAATCGTATTTTCTAACACACATTAGCATGTATATATCATGTACAGTCTATTTTAAGTTCATAACAGCCTTACAACAGCCCACAAAGCAAACACATCGCAATTCCACACAATCTAAAAACGGACAACATAACGTTACCTTCCTTCGCTACATTTTGATGTCGACAACTCCAAACCCATTCCAACTTTAACCAAACTATTCCAGCAACATTTACACATACAACCAGATATGAACCAGTTTTATAAAAACAACAAATCAGTTATTAAGGACATGAAGAAACAACATTCTTTCCAACAGTCCACAAGTTCATACGAAGCACATAATTGCGATATCATATAACGACTCAATTTTGTGGACTGTAACAGTAGTTAATAAGACCTTTTACACTTCTGTAAAACCATAATTTTCTGTATAAGTAAGTAATAATACATAATAAAGCCAGCCAATAGGAAAAAAATCTCTTAACTAACAAGAAAAGTGCACAAGAATACTTAATATACAATCTGTCCAGAAATTCCAGCACCAAGGTATTAACATATACTTCTTGTTTTTCATAAGAGAACTATACTAAACACATGTGTAAACTTAATCACCCTTAATTCAAGGTGTAAGTCTTCTCCAAGAACCCTAGGAGAGTTATTTAGCTGCTTTTCATGTTGAAGAGAGGTTGAGAGAACTTTGAAGACTAAGCTGTTTTTGTTTTGTGAGTTCAATTGAACGATGGCTTTGTGGGAGCTGCTTTGATCCTCATTTAAAATATTTCTTGGCCAAATTACTAATTCTACTTAAGCCTTACATCACCAAGTAGGTTATGCAGCTACTTCCTCATGTCACTTGTGCCTTTTGGAGCTTCAAATACATGGACTTGGGCTGCCCATTTTCCAGATTTCTTCTTCTTAACTAGTTAGGCGTAACTTGCTAAGAATATGGTAATGGTCTTCGGATCTCTTTATATCTTTCTTGGGAAGATCATATATTCCATCTTAGGATACTAAAATATGAGTCCAAGTTACACCCTTTACATGGACTTTATTCGTAATCGAACTTGGATAAATTTGACGTCGAACCTCGTCTCCATTTAACTAGCGATTTTAAGCTAAGCAAGTAGCTGACTCACCTGGTAGCTTCTAAGTCCTACAATCACCTTAATTCTCTCACTTCATTTTAAGTCCATGATCTCCTCAATTCGACATAAAATGTATATTCACTTGACCTTCTTAAGCGCTAGACGCACGTATAGCCCATTAACGCGAGATTCCAGCAGTTTTAAAAATTAGCATCAATTTGTCCAAACCATAATATGCTTTATTTGACTTATGCTAGTATTGTTAGGTGTGGGGTGTTACAGTATAAAACCCTCACATGGTTGATGTTGGTCACACCCCAATAATCCTAGGTGGTAAAGTATAAACCCCTCACATGGTTGATGAGTACAAATCCCCAACTTGGTTGATGATAGTCACACTGCAATCATCCTATGTGGTGAAGCATAAATCCCTCACATGGTTGATGAGTACAAATCCCCCGCTCGATTGATGATGGTCACACCCCAATCACCCTAGATGGTGAAGTACAAAGCCCACCTCGGTTGAGTATGGTCTAATACAATACTTTATATTGATTTTATCATGTACATAAGCTTATTTCATCATTACAACATCATTCATATCATATCTCATGCTTTGTACCTTCCATTCCTCAAGTAACCATAATCGGATATTTTATCGAATACTTGGCGGGTGTGCAATGGGGATATAAGATCATGTAATTTAGAGATGTAAACATACAAGATAATTTATTGTAAAACAATAAATTAACACCTTGTATTACCCCCAAGACATTCACATCAAGACCCCATCATCAAAACTTACAATAGATCCAAGATATATAGCTCATAACATAACAAAATAGTCATAATATTACATAGCTTTAACATAGTTCATAGATATGTTCATACTAGTAAACCCATTTGCAAACTCAACCTTATATCATGCAATTTAGGAGAAAGGGAGCACTGGTATCATGAGTAAAAGAAATCCATGAAAGAAGCCCACATACCTTAGGTCTAGAGTTGCTTGAAATTGACATTTGGAAGAATGGAGGCTTGAAAATGATCTTGGAATCCAATATTGTTCTTGGCTTTCCTTGAAATTGAATTGGGTCTTGATGGAGTCTCTTGAGAGGATTTGAGAGTGTGATTGAGATGAGCGTAGTAAAATTGGGTCTTTATTATTGGGGTTTAGGACTTTTAAGAAGGTTAAGATAGCCTAAAAACCCAAAAAGAGTTATTAGGATAATTAATATTTACAAAAATGCCATTAGTAAACAAATGAAAAAATGGGCAAAGTATTGCCCCATTGAAGGACCCATTGGTCATGTGGCACTCCATGGGTCATGTAGATTGCCTATGAGAAGCTACTTAGTCCAAAAATTCAAGTTGGAATCGATTGGGAAAAAAAGACATTTCGTCATGACCACGGAGGCCTCCATGGGTCGTGTGGAGCCTCACGGTCTGTGTGGATGCTCGTGGCACCATACTTGGTGCTGGAAAATGTTTCCCAGGTGCCACTCCAAGGACCATGACCTGTATTACATGCCACAACCCATGTGGGTGGCCTTCGTCCATGCCTTAGCCTCAAACTCACCTCCACGCATGCCAAGCCTCCCTTACTCTCCTTCACGCCCTTTCTAAAGACCAGGGCAAGCCTCACGACCCGTGCCATTGGTCGTGGTCTATGTCTTAGGCTGAAAATGGTTTTTCCCAGCGTCACATGCTTCAAACGACCAGTACAAGCCATCACTACCCATATAGATGCTCGTGTGACATCACTGCATAGGAGAGGCTTACAAAAACGATCATAACGCCCTCATCCGACCTCAGAATGTGGTGAAAACAAGTGCGTTATGAATCTAAATCAAAGGTATTTAATTTTAAATGTCGTGGGACATGCAGTTCTAAATGTGCTAAAATTATGCTAGTTTAAAGTTTACCCTTGTATGAAACAACACCCATAACTCAACTTGGAGGTAAGTCTTGAACTTTTTAAGGTACTATGAGCCTCACATGAAGCTAATACACCCCCAAACTAACCAAATGAGGCTTGAAACAAGGATACATAAGGGCATAAAGTTACAAGGTGTCACAAAGTCTCACCTATGAAGGGTGTGTTCCAGTTTGGCAAGAAGGGAAAGTTGGGCCCAAGGTTTGTGGGGCCTTATAGAATTGTGAGGAGAATTGGCAAGGTTGCCTATGAATTGGGGTTACATAAGGAGATGAGTATAGTTCATCTTGTCTTCCATGTATCTATGTTTAGGAAGTGTGTAGGTGACCCAAGTTCTTTAGTGCCTTTGGAAGTTATGCGTGTTGTCGAAGATAACTTGACCTATGAGGAGGTCCTAGTGGAGATATTTGATAGGCAAGTAAAGAGGTTAAGAAACATAGAGGTGGTGTCCATCAATGTCCTTTGGACGAATCAATAAGTTGAGAATGCCACTTGGGAAGCTGATGCGGGCATGAAGAAGCGATACCCCCACTTCTTTCACTCTATTCAAACCTAAGGTAACAAATTAAATCTTATCTGTGATTCCAAGTCATAAGTTTCAGCCCTTATGTCATTTTTGCATGCATACATGTTAATGGTAACAAGCTTTGATGATTTTGATGTATATGTTTGAAATTTTTGAGAATAATGTTAAAGTGCATGGTTGCATTCATGTTAGGCTAAAACTTTTCTAATCACTCCTCTTACATATGTTCCCTTTACATTCAGGGACGAATGTTCCCACGGGAAAGATAATGTAACAGCTCTCACGTGCTTAAAAAAATACCATATTAGTTTATTTTATGAATATTTCAAAATTTATGCATGGTTTCAGAAATCCGAATTCATATTAATTTTCAGGAGAAATTTGTGTAGGCAATGGGTGGTCTTCGATTTTCGGATGATCCGTAGTAAAAAATAATTTTTTGCTATGGAGGTTTAACTAGAGAGGGTATGCGACCGGTCTGTATAAAGGACTTGTCTCATACTAGTGCAAAAATGGCCTAAACCCATTCCTGGGCCAAAATGAGGGAAAGAGTGAACTTCGCGCAAAAATGTACTACTCTGCTTCAAGTCTGCGTCGACAACATATCGTGGACTACTTCTACAAGTTCTTTCATTTTCTTTTTTCACTTAAGGGAAATTTGGCAATAACCCAATGCCTATATATGTGGGAATACCTTAATCTATAGCCATTTTTGCACACTAGAACACTCAAAAATCCTCCCAAAAGTCCTCATAATTACTCACAATTCCCTCATCTAAATCCAAGAGTGTCAAGAACTTGCTTTGGAATTTCAAGAACCCAATTCAAGCCCAAGACTTCCGTAAGTCTTTCTTGAAGAAAACTCCAAGGTTAAGGTATGTGGGTTTCATTATGGGGATTCTTTCACCCATGAAGGTAATCCTTCTCATTTACCAATTGTCATGCTTTTTAAGGTTTAATCCTTTATGGGTAAACATTATTATGCATTACAAACATGATTTGAGTTTGGGTTCTTCAAGTTTTGATTGATTAAGTATGAATATCTATTGAAGGCTTATTCCATGAGTTAATTTGTATATATTGAAGGCATGTATGATATGAACTATGTAAACTATGAACAATTATGTACTTTTAAAATGAATTTTATGACACCCAAATTGGGGTTTCAACTACAATGCTGGTGGGTTGAATTGAATGATTTTTAAATGAATTGATTTTAATCCTCTCTTATCTTATATACTTCAATTTCATGATTTTAAGCATATGTATATATATACCACCCATGTTTGACAAAATTTAAATGACAAGGATTCTTTTGTTGATGAAAAACTATAGTATGTTTTGCAAGACAAGCATGACATGATAAATTATTGGTTCTTAAGCATGCATTGAACTCATGAAATGTTCCTATGATTTATAAGTAAGATGTTGAGAGCTTATACTCTATTGTATCCTCTTATGAGTGAATAATGTCAACACGAAGGAGTCAATAATGATAACCATTTTACCCTCATGTATAAACGAAATCTCACTAGATAGGATCAAGTATACTACAAGTGCTATCCTCACGTGTTAGTTAATGCCTACTAGAAGGGGGTAGGTCCATGAAATATTTTACTCTCTAGTATAAGGTATATGCTCAATTATATGAGCCAAACATATCAATGAGCTACTCATGCCATGTTATCATATTTTTACAAGTCATTTAAATTTATGAATAAATTTAAATTATGTCAAGTATTCCGTGGGATTAGACTTAGCATCGAAAGAGGCTTAAGGTGGGGGCTCATCCCAAGGGATCCTTATATATAGTCTTGGTCTCTTAACTATGTTCCATCATATGTTCATATTATTTTCCCTAACTGGGCTTTTACTAGTGGATTCAACTAGGATAGTTACCCATTATGTGGGGTCAAGTTTAGTTTACCTTAGCAAGTAGACCACTCCTCTTTCGGTGAGGTGACAAACATTAGGATCGAAGTATCAGCTCGCTTGGTTTTTTATGTCGGTTAGGGTCTCCTCCCACATATTTATGTTATGTAATGCAAGTTTAACTATCTATATACATGGTTTTGCTCAAGCATGGATCATAAATGTCATATTGGTCTTATACATATTGATTGTACTTATACATCGTGTTAATTATGGATTATGTCATTGTTACATTGTACCCTGCATACTTAGTACATTCCAAGCATTAACACATACTTCTTTGCCTACATGACTTAACCATGTAGGGACCGGAGCTCCTATTTACCCTCCTCCTCTACGTGGCTAGCCAGATCTTTTGAAAACTACTATTGGTGAGTCCTCCACTCTAGAGAAAATATCCACCCTAATTTCATGCTTTTGTTAAAACTTGTCTATTTTGGATACTTATATTTTGGGGATGACCCGAGAGTTATCTTGACCCCCATTCCATTCGTATTAGAGGTATTATTGGATATGGCTATTTATATATTCATTTTGACTCCCATTATGCTTATGTATTTATGAAACACTTCTCTTAGTCCCTTTGTTTCCCTCTATGCTTGTTGTATGTTGAAGATGAGATGGATGTCCCAAGTCCCTATAATATCCGTAGCTTGGGTCCAAAGTCCTATTTCCCTTAGAATTATTTTTCACCTGCTTGTTGTTTAATTATGCTTCTGCAATAAAGATTGTGCAAATGATATGCTAAGAGGCTTATTTGGGTTTACTTTGGGTTTCTCATTTTTTGTGTCATACCTAGTCCCTTGGCTTCGGTTGTGATATCGTATAACCCTCCAACACTTAGACAAAAATAGGGAACTTACCTGGGGTCCATGAACTCCATTCACGGCCCATAGTTTTATGTATTGGACATAGAGTGGGTTCGTGGATTGGAATGCACAAAGTTTTGCTCAATGGAAGTGTTCTACGAGTCAGTTTACTAGTTGTAGTTGTAGATACAGCCCATACAACTAGTCATAAAAACACTTCTTGTTACCTTTTCGGCCAAAAATGGCTGACATAGCTATGTACCAACATATTTTTCATAGAACACGCTGCTATTCCATATTCAACTAGTCCAATGTACAAATATTACAGCAAAAATAGTAGAATTTAAACTACCTACAAGTCCAAAAGCTAAAGCCAAAACAAAACTACCACTATTAAATCAAACATCTTGGGTTGCTTCCCATGTAGGGAACATAAGAGTTTGTCGCTAGGTATTATTCCAAAAAAGATCATCCAGTTCCTATAGAATCGATCACCAAAATACCCCTAGAGGGGGATAAGGCTAAGCGGAGCGAAAAGGGTTTTCCATGAGATGGGAAATGAAAACTATTTTCCCCACAGGAAGTTTGTAAATAAGTGATTGTCTGATAATGAGCAAAGAATATCCATCTATCTACTGAACAGGATAAATTAAACTCATAATTCATTAGATGCTTTTTATGAATGTCAACTAAGTATCATAAGTAAATTGCTTCTGTTGTTCAATCATTTGATAACCAGAGTCATTTTTTGATAAATGATCACTGTGAGTCAGACTCAATAAAATTTGATCAATTCTGTTTTCTGTCATTAAGGAGGAGAAATAAACCAAGAATTCTTTTTCTTCATCATCAATCAAATCACTTTTTGTAACCGAGGATTCGATTTTCTCATCAATCCAATCCCCATTCACGTTTTTCCTTTTCTTATCAATGAATAGATCTCTTTACTTGTATGACTTAGATATCTCATATTTCTTGAAAAACTGGTTTGATTGATGGTATTTGGTATGATACCATGCACAAACATCCATCTTCAAGTCGTCTGGCCTCTTCATTGACCGATAGATATTGAAGGTAACTTCTTTGTTATTCAATCTAAACTTGAGTGGCCAGCCTCCATATCCACTAGTGCTCAACCAATGGCTAGGAAAGGCCTTACCAAGATAATTGGGACTTTGAAATAGACTTTACAATTAAGGAACAAAGTCTGCAGAGAATATGAACTTCTTAACTTGTACAAGAATGTCATAGAGTATCCCAACATGCTTCTTCACTGTATGGTCAAGCATCAATAATTGCATGTTTGTCAGCATAAGGGCTCCCAATCCTAACTTTGAAGATTTCAAGGGGCAACAGGTTTTATACTAGCACTAAAATGAGTCAGGATATTCTCACTTCTACACTAAGGACCTTGTAGCTATTCCATTGCAATATGAAAGCTCCTAGGAGAGCTCCTAGCTCACTGTCCACTTCTTTATGACCTAGTCCTTCATGAACTTCGCATACCCATGCATCTTATCCAATGCCTCAATGACAGGGACATTGATGGAGAGTTAATTTAGCATGGAGAGAAAGTGCTTGAATTTACCTTCCTCCTCCTTTTTTATTCTTTGAGGGAAGGGAGGAGGAGGTCTAGGCATGGGGTTTGACTTATGTGGCATCTCTATAGTATCATCTATCCCATCCTTAGAATGAGCATCTTTGGTCTATGCATCTTTGACCTCAATTGTATCCTCTTAAACATCATCATCATCAATCGGCATAGGAGGATCAACGGTATGCTTACCACCATCAGTAGTCACCACCATAAACTGCCCTTTATTCTTTAGATTTTGAACTATGTTGCTGGGTAATGTACCATTACGTCACTGGTTGAGTTTGATATCTGACCAAACTATTGCTATAGATATTTGCTAGTAACATAATAAGACTTGATCTTCTGATTAAATGCTAGAAATGTCAGCCTTCATTCCCTTCAAGGTCTCATCCTGTGTGTCAACCTTCTTCAACAAATGATCAAACATCTCCTCAACTTTAAAACTACCCAAACCTGGATACGATTATGTGGTGCCATATAAGGACCACTCCAATATCCATCTCTGCGACCCCAATCAACATCTCTATCCAGACCCCTATTTCTATCTTCGTAACCTCCATGATTGTTTTCTCTGAAAGGGCATCCTTGTTATAGTTTCAACCTTGGTTTCCTTGACCTTGGCACCAGTAGTACTGATTGGACCCTTGGGTGTTGGCCAAGAAAACTCCACCTGCTCCATGATGAAGCAAGTGTCCTTTTTATAGTATGTTTCCTCGTACATGAGTGCTTATAAACATTCATGAGCAACTACATTAACACATTCCTGGCTCTACTTCATCAACAACTCTACATTTGTACTAATCTTAGCAAATTCTTGCATCATCTCCTGATTTATTTTTGTTTACCTAGACCAGTATTGACTGTACGAGCTCTTACTAGAGGACCTATCTCTCGTTCCCCATTCACGATTCATCTTGACCACACATTCCAGTTTCTTAGTAACCATTGAAAATGGTTGATCTAAAAGTGCGCCACCTATGATAGTATCAGCATATGCTTTGCTATTCTCATCTAGAGAATAGTATAAGATCTCCACCAAGGCATCAAGAACTATCTTGTGGTCAAGGATACTTCTCAGACACTTTGTGCACCTCTTCCACGTAGTATTAATTGAGTCACTAGAAAGTTGTTTGAAGTTGTTGATATGGTACCTTTAACTTGAGCTTCTTCAATCTCAGGAAGAACCTCTCCAAAAAAGCCTTCTGCAATTAGGCCCAGCTGGTGATCGAACTTTGTGAGAGCTCAGATAGCCATAGCTTTACATTGCCTGTTAGAAACAACGGGAAGACACAAATCCAAATATCATCTACAGAAAGATTCTAGTTTCCTACAATGTGGCATTACTAACCATTACCTATTGTCCCAGTCCAACCTCTCCTTAATCTATTTTGGTTTATTAGATGAGAAACATCAATTGAATAATGTTAATTAATCATTTTTTCTATTTATTACTACCTTGATCCAGTTAGTAATACTAGATGAGTTATAATGTTGGCCAACATTAAAAAGCATTTAAAACAAAGAAAATTAATTAATACATACATGCAGCATTTCCAAGAATTGAATTATGCTATTTTACCTTGTTAGTTCTTCATGGTTCCCACAAACCTAGTTGTAGATTTAGCTACACATTATCTTTGCAGATACAAGAGTCATGATATTGAATAGCATAATTAAGCACTTAAAAAATGGATTAGGAACAAGATCACAAGTAAAAATTAAGAACACAAAATATTGTTTCACAAGTGTCTCAAAAATGTTTTTCACTCTTTCTTACTATGTCTCTGATGTTCTGTATGAAAATTAAACTAAAAAACGTATTTATAGTATTTAAAATGCAAAACCAAAACAAAATCGGAGAACTGGGTTAGTTGTATCTACTGACAACTCTAGAAGTCATATAAAGTTCTATGGCCCGTAGTTGGGGCTTTATTGAATCCTTCAGCAAATCTGGAGGTGACTTTTATGGGACCTATCTATTGGTCGTATAAAGTTTTATAGCCTATAAGGGCTTTCATCTGATGGTTTTTCAGCAACTCCACATTTTCTAATCCTCGGGGTGTGACACCTTGTCTATGACACATAGAAACTTTTATGGCTCGTCTGCATATTCATAGACTCAAGTTTAGAAAATCTCCCATTCACTAGATTTTTCTATGAAACCTACTCTATGGCTGATAAACTTCTATAGCTCTTAAAGGGTGACATATAATAGCAATTTTTGTACTCTTATCCCAAAAATAATGCCAACCCTACAATCATGCAAAAACATAAAAACACATCAAATCTACTAACATCGCCATGAAAACACACAAAATTCTATGTTTTAAGCATCAAACGTATTGTATTTTGACAACACATCATATCTCCAAAGGAATCTTCACCATTTGGTTAGCCATCAATAATCACATGCTAGATGGAGTAAGGGCTCCCTGTCCTAGCTTCTTGAAGACCATATGGTGTATCAAATTTATGCTTGGCACCTAGATCACATATTGCCCTTGCAAACTCAATATCTACAAGGACCTTGGAGCAATCACATTACAATATTGAAGCTCTTGAGAGAGCTCCTGACTTACAATATGCTTCTTTGTGACCAAGTCATTTATGAACTTTGATACCTAGGAATCTTCTCCAATACCTAAATTAGAGGGATGTTTAGAGAGTTGTTTCAGCATGGAGATAAAGTGCTGGAATTTACCTTTCTCCTCCTTGTTTTTGATTCTTCTATGGAAAGGAAGAGGGGGTCTAAGAATGGCCTTAAACTTCTATGGCATCTCTGTAGCATCACCTATCCCATACTTGGTACAAACATCTATGATCTTTTCATCTCTGCTTGCAACTATATCCTCACACACATTATAATCATCAACCTGCATTGGAGGGCCAATGGTCTTTTTGCCACCATGAGTAGTCACTACTATACACTATCCTCATTCTTTGTATAGTGAACTATATTGCTTGGCAATGTACCTTTCTGTCACTAGTTCAATTGAGTTGACATTTGACCAAATTATTGCTTCAGCTGATTTATAGCAGCAAAATGAGACTTAATTTTCTAGTTAATACTTGAGATGTCAAACTTCATCCCTTTAATGTCTTATCCTGAGTGTCAGCCTTCTCCAATAGGCAATCAAATAGCGTCTTAACTCTAGAGCTACCATCACTCGAATCTTAATTATGTGGTGGCATATAAGGACCATTCCTGTAGCCATCTCTGATTCCCCAATTAGCATCTTTAACTTAGCCCTATTTCTGCCATAGTAGCCTCCTCAATTTTTGTCTCTAAAGGTGCTATTTCTATTATAGTTCTAACCTTGATTTCATTGATATTGGTGTTAACAGTCCTGATTAGACCCTTGGGCATTGGTCTGGAAACTCGCCATCTGATCAGTGACAAAGGAAGTGTCCTCCTTATAGTAAGGCTCCTCATACATGGTTGCTCGTGAAGGTTGATGAACTACTACATTTACAAACTCTTTGTTCTGCTTCATCTATAACTCCATATTGGTACTAATCTGAGCAAGCTATTACATCATATTCACATTTATTTTTTCTTGCATTAAATTAGTATTGACTCTAAATGAGCTCTTTGTGGTTGACTTATCTCACATCCCCATGCATAATGTTTCTTGACCACATTTTTTATCCTCTCATCAATCATCAAAAATGAAAATAGATGATTTAGAAATGAGCCTCTCATGATGGTGTTAGCAATAACTTTGCTATTCTTCTCAAGGGCTCGATAAAAGATCTCTACTAAGGAATCATCCACGATCTTATGGCAAGGGACATTCCTTAGACACTTTGTGAACCTCTCCAAGTGGAACTGATCAAATCACTAGGAAGTTGCTCAAAGTTGTTGATTTGGTCTTTCAACTTCAGCTTCTTTGACTTCAGAATGAACTTCTCTAAAGGGGCCTTCTATAATTCATCCCTGATGGTGGTTGAAATCTGTGGGAGCTCGGATAACCATAGTGTTTCCTCACCCCTTAGAGAAATGTGAATACATAGATCCTAAGATATCCATAGATAGATTTTATCTTCCCATCATACTCTTACAAATGAAGACACCATTGTGTAGATGGTTATATGGATCCTCTGATAGTAGGCCTACGAACAACTCGTGATTATGTAGCATTTTTTAATGTAACCCACTCAAGACAATGAAGTTTGTTATATCCAGTAGTAGTAGTAACACAATAGCTCTAATAACATCCATCGCCATAGGATCAAGCTGATATTGATTCCATATATGAGCCATAGCATGGATATCCTGTGGTAGTGATTCAATATCCTAAAACAGAGGTAGGTTATTGAAGTTATTGTTATTCTAGTTCAGTGTTGCATTCATTGTATTATTTATAGTATTGTTCGCACTGTCCTGGGCAATTCTTCTCGATGTCCTTTTGATCTCAGGAATAAGCGAAGTCAAGTAAATGCCTTGACTTCGAGTGTTGTGCATACACTAGCCCTAAATGCTGACACAAAAATGTAAACTGAGGGATATAAGGGTTATGTCCCGAGTTACTCAAATTACACAAGTTTGACCATATTCCCTAGTAACGACACCAAAATCATGATGTCGCCCAAGCTATACCTCCTTTTTGAAGGTTAAAGCGGTCATTATCAAGATATATAACCTAACACAGGTTAGGGTCGATGTCACTGAAAATATGGTAGACTAAGAGTAATTCCAAGAAATTTGAGTAAATGAACCTACTTATTTCCCAAAAGGGGAGTTTGTAATTTGCAGAAAGAAATCCTAAACATAAACAAGTGTGTAAAACTAGTAAGAAGAGTAACTAGGGTATTGTGTTCCCCATGATTCTCTAACTTGGTATTACTAGATAATCACATTCTTTTCTAGTGTTTTTCATGCGGAACAGTAAGTTAAGTTTACCAAATCCTTCGATCCAAGTGAGAAATAAATTTTACTATGTGATTTGATCTATTCCCGCAGTGTGACATTACTAACCCTTACCTATCATCCCAGTAAAACCTCCACTTGATCCAGTTTGGTTGATTAGATAAGAAAATATCAATCAGATAAGAAAAAGAGTCTTCACATAACATAAGATCAAAAGATATCATACTCGAAGTTGAGGACTCACCAAACTTGCTTCAAAGTTAGTACTAGCTAGGTGGAGGAGGAAGATGATCAAGTGGAACTCTAGTTCCTGCATGGTAAAATAATATAGGCATAGAGTATGCGTTATACTTTTGATTGTACCAAATATGTAGAATGTAATGCAACAAGAGATTGGCAACATAAGGAAAATATGTACATATACGCAACAAATGACCATAGCAACAATATGGCATGCATGAATGATGCTTGAAATAAAACATGCTTATATAGAAATATTACATGGGTAGGAAGAGACCATCATAATAGAGACCAAGGCCTACAACCTCCTTGACAAAGCAATTGAGGTACAAAACCCCCAAAATGGTTGCACAGGCCTAACTACCCCTCGAGCAAGGCAATTGAGGTACAAAACCCCCAACATGGTTGCATGGGCCTACTACCCCTCGAGCGAGGCAATTGAGATACAAACCCCTTAAGTAGTTCGGGCCTATGACCCCCAAACGAGGTGTAGTCAACTTATAAAACTATAGATACCATTCATTAAATCAACACATATATACATTCATTTCATTATCCTACAGTTGCTTAACTCATATGTCATGCATTAGACCTTCAACAACTCAAGAATCCATAATCGAACACTTTATCAAACTTTGGAAGGTGTGTAATACTAGTACAAAATCATGCATTTTAAGAGTCAAATCATGTGAAACAAATCAATGTAAAATGACCCACTAACACTTGGTAACACCCTTATGAAAGATACATCAAAATCCCTCATCAAATCACATAATGGATCATAGATTTATAACTTAAAACATGTTTAAACAGTCACAATTTTCTGTAACCCCAACATAGTTTATAACAAAATTCATAATAAGTAAGACTCATACATAGATCAACTTAGAAACATGCATTTTATGTAAAAAGAAAGGTTGGGCACCATAAGTGAATAGATCCAATGTTTGAAACCCACATACCTCAACTTTGTAGGTTTCATTGATGAAGATTTGATTGAGAGCTTGAAGCTTTGATGGAGTCCTTAGATTCAAAATGAGATTGGGACACTTGAATTTGGGTAAAATATTTGTCTAAGTATTTAAGAGGATTTTGGTTAATGTCTTGAATGATATGAGGTTCAAAAATGAGTAAGTATAGGCCCAAAGATCGAATGTCTTGGACCGAAATAGGTTAATTGGCAAAAAATAATACATCTCTGCGACTGTTCTGCGTCACAGAGCAAACGCGTACCCCTACTAGAATTGAATTTTTTTGAAATTTGTTTTTTGCTATAGGTCCTCTGAAATTTGGGTTATACCAATTTTTCACTCAATTTTCTCCTTGATCATGATTATGAAGTCGAATTTTTTATATCATGAACGGATTTTGAGATATATAGAAATTACGAATATGGTCATTTCTGAGGTACACTTTCAAGAACTTTTCGGGGTTGTTTCAATATCTCCCTCTTAGGAACATTCATCCTTGAATGTTAAAGAAACGTATATAAGAGAAGTAAGAAGATAATTTCAGCCCATACAAAAATACAACAATGCACTTAAATATCATTATAAAAATCTCATAAGTGACAAAATCACCACGAACTTGTACATTTAAACATGAATGTATGCAAATGACATGAGGGATGAAACTTAAGACTTGAAATCATGTAGGGGACTTAGATTAGTACCTTAGGCTTGAGTAGAATGGAAGAGATAGGGATAGAATTTTTGCATGTCTACTTCGATTTTCCATGTGGCATTTTCAACTTGTTGATTCCTCCAAAAGACCTTAGTGGAGGCTATATCCTTGCTCCTCCTCTTCACTTGTCTATCCAAAATTTCTACCAGAACCTCTTCACAAGTCAAGTTGTCTTCAACAACACTCACAACATCCAATGGTACAATGGCATTTGGGTCACCCACACACTTCCTCAATATATACACATGGAAGACCGGATGAACCAAGTTCATTTCACTAGGCAACTCCAACTCATAGGCTAGCTTACCAATCTTCCTCAACACCCTATAAGGACCTACAAATCTTGGACTCAATTTACCCTTTTTACCAAAAGGAATCACACCCTTCATGAGTGAAACCTTCAAATAGACCCAACCACCAACGTTAAAATCAAGACCTCTTCTCCTTACATCGACATTGGACTTTTGACGATTTTGGGCTATTTTCAATCTTTCTTTTATCAACCTTACCTTCTCCATGGCCTGCATAACTAGATTTGGACCCAAAAAGCCATCTCCCATACCTCAAACCATTAAACTAGGGACCTATAACATCTACCGCAGAAAGCCTCAAAAAGAGCCATACCAATACTAGAATGATAGCTATTATTGTAAGTAAACACAATGAGTGGAAGATGATCATCCCAACTACCCTTAAACTCCACTACAAAAGCTCTAAGCATATCCTTAAGAGTATAGATAGTTCTTTTGGCTTAGTCATCCATTTGAGGGCGAAAGTCCATACTAAGCTTTACCTTGGTACCAAGACCAATTTGGAAGGATCTCCAAAAGTGAGAAGTGAATTGAGCACCGTGATCCGATATAATAGACAATGGCACCCCATGCAATCTAACCAATTCATAAATATACAACTTAGCATAATCTTCAGCACTATAAGTAGTCTTAACCAGTTAAAAATAAGCTGACTTTGGCATTCTATCAACTACAACCCAAATAGAGTCAAAACCCTTTCTAGTCTTAGGCAACCCAACCATAAAATCCATGTTGATTTTCTCCCACTTCCAAGTAGCAATATCTATATCTTGGGCTAGGCTACCTGACCTTTGATGCTAGGCTTTCACTTGTTAGCAATTATGGCAATCAGACACAAACTTAGCAATGTCTTTGTTCATATCATCCCACTAAAACACTTCTCTCAAATCTCTATACATCTTGGTAGAAATGAGGTGAATAGAATAGGAAGAATTATGAGCCTCATCAAGAATCTTCGATCTCAAGTCATCAACACAAGGCACACACAATCTACCTTAGTACCTAAGGCACCATTTCCTCCTTGGGAAAAAACCTCCACCTTACCATCTCTCACCAAGGTCTTTAATTCTAGCAAGACGGGGTTAAGATCTTGCCTTGCTATCACTTCCTTGAGCAATGAAGATTTAGAACTATCAACCACCACTAGTCTACCATTGTTAATCTCCTTCAACCTAACTCCCAACCTAGCTAGCCGATGGACTTCTCTAGGCACTTCTTTTCCACCATCATCAACACGAGCTAGGCTACACATAGACACCCTACTCAAAAGCATCAACCACAACATTAGCCTTATCGGGGTGATAATGCACGCTTATATCATAATCCTTAAGAAGCTCTAACCACCTTTGTTGTCTCAAGTTGAGTTCTTTTTGTGTGAATAGATATTGGAGGCTCTTATGATCGGTGAACACATCAACATGCACTCTATATAAGTAATGATGCCAAATTTTCAGAGAAATTACCATGACGGCCAATTCAAGATCATGGGTAGGATAAATCTTTAAATGCACCTTAGTTTTCTAGAGGCACAAGTTATCACTATACCATTTTGCATCAAAACACAGCCCAAACCAATTCATGAGGCATACATAACAAACCCTTCAAACCTTTTTGGTAGAGACAAGCTAGGAGCGAAGACAAGCTTATCTGTCAAAGTTTGAAAACTCTTTTCACACTCATTGGTCTACTCAAATTTAGCGTTCTTTTGAGTCAACTTAGTCATAGGAGAAGCAATAGAACAGAACTCATTCACAAACCTTCGATAATAACCCGCTAAGCCCAAGAAGCTTCTAATATCGAATGGAGTCAAGGGTATAGGCCAATTTTTAATAACTTTCCTCTTTTTAGGATCCACATAAATACCATCCTTAGACACCACATGACCTAGGAAGGCAACTTCTTTAAAAGAAAACTCACATTTCTCCTATTCAGCATAAAACTTCTCTTCCCTCAGTTTTTGTAGCACCACCCTCAAATAATGTACATGCTCTTCCTCACTATTGGAATAAATAAAGATATCATCAATAAATACCACCACCAAAATGACTTCAAGAAGTGCCTAAAAATGTGCCTCGAAAATACCCATAATCGTAATTTTTATATATCTCAAAATTCGTGCATGATATCAAAAATTCAACTTTATATTCTTGTTCAGGTAGAAAAATTGAGTAGGATATGGGTCTAACCCCAATTCTAGAGCAACTATATCAAAATTTAGTTTTCCAAATTTTTGCCAAATTAGTGAGGGTTTGCACCCCTGGCGCGATGCAGCCAGTGAGCGGACTAGTGTATTTTTGTGCTTGTTTTTTTAATTTTGACTAAAGCCTTGAACCTAAGCCTTCCTATGCATAAAAATTATCTATAATTAGTCATTGTTCAATCCCATATCATATAAGACATTCCCCAAAAGACTCTCTAACACTTAGACAAATATTTCACCCAAAATTCAAGCACCCCAATCTCATTCCGGATCTAAGGATTTCATTCATGCTTCAAGTTCTCATTCAAATCTTCATCAAGAAAATCTCCAAAGTTGAGGTATATGGGTTTCAACCATTGGGTCCTTTCACCCATGGTTCCCAACTATCCTTTTTATATAAATTACACATTTCTAATTTGATTTACTTATGAGTCTTACTCATTATAAATTTGCTTATAAATTATGTTGGGTTTTCATAAAATTTTGACTATTTATTCTTGTTTTGAGCTATGATCTAAGATCTATGATGAGTTTTGATGAGTGGTTTCAATGTATTTTGCAAGATTGTATTACCAAGTATTAGTGAGTTGATTTACTTCATGTGTTCTTACACGATTTTACTCTTGAATTGTGTGGTTTTATACTAGTATTATACACCTGCCAAGTGTTTGATAAAATATCTGATTTAGGATTCTTGAGTTATTGATGGTCTATTGCATGTTTTATGATTTAATTAACTTTATAATTGGATGATTTATATAATTCTCGATTGTTGATAAGTTATTGATTCCTTATGCTATGGTTTATGCGCTTATGAATTGTAAAAGCCTACTAGATGGGGTTATCAACTACATTATATGCCTACCCTCTAGCACAAGGGCAATTTCTACATGAATGGGTTATGAACTATGTTTTACACCTTACCCTTATGTATGATTTAATGTTATGCAATGTCTTATACTCATATGAAGGGGTTATGAACTATGTGGTATGCCCCACCCTCATATGCGATTCAATATGTTGTATTATCTCATTTTTACATATAAGGGTTATGACCTATACTACCTATCTAAAATCATGTGCTACTATCATCTCATGTTTACAGGTAGGGGTTATAACCTGTGATCTTTCTTTACCCTCATGTAATATCCATTATCTACTAGAGAGTGTTATGACTTATGCTATATCCCTCACCATCCAGTACAAGGTATTTGGAATTATCTAATCATGTCACCATGTTGTGTTAAACAAGTTATGTAGGAATGACTATTTTTCAAGCATGTTTTACTTTAAGCATTGTTTATGCATCTATGTTGCTAATATACTATCTCTTGCTTATGAATATACATTTAGATTATGTTGTCTATCTCTTGTTGCATTACATCCTACACACTTAGTACATTCAAATATACTAACACATACTTTATGCCTACATGATGTTATTTTGTACGAACCGGAGCTCCACTTGATCATCTTCCCCCTCTACGTCGCTAGTACTATCTTTGAAGCAAGTTTGGTGAGTCCTCAACTACGAGGATGATATGTTTTGATTTTATGTCATGAAAAGACTCTCTCTCTTTTATGGTATGCTTTCACTATGAGGGGGATCCCAGAAAAAGTTGTCTTGGCCCACGCTCAATTATAAGTGTAGAGGTGTTGTTGGAGAAGTTATATAATGATGCTTTGAGCTTGGACTCTCTTGACTCTTATATGTTTTAAACTATGAAAGACTCCTTTAGTCACTTTGCCCTTATTTCTATTCATTAATTATTGTTTGATTACTTCTGCGACCAAGGATATATAATAATATATTAAGAGGCTTATTTAGGGTCCCTTCGAGTTCCCCATTTACCGTGTCACATCTAAGTTCTACACTTGGGTCGTGACAATGATGGTATTAGAGAACTAGGTTATAAATGATCCTTTAAGTCCAAGACACCATATCAATTAGAGTCTTATGCATGATTGTGAAGCACGCCGCAACTATGAATTGGAGGCTATGAGGCGTTTTAGAAAATGTTTCACTTCTTCCTGATTTATGTTAAGGATAGAAGCTAAGGTAAGTTTTTTTCTCTAATTAATATTCTTTGCTATGCTAGATCATGCCTATTCCCGAAGGAAGAAGAGCTTGTACACTCGCAGATCCACCAGCCTATCTCATTTCTCCAGCTCCTCAATGGGGAGAGGATACCGAGATTAAGTTCCATAATACTGTAACAGGGTTATCCCATGCCATAACTAAGCAAATCATCCAAGATGCCCAAATCCCTCATGCTCCTACTCCAGTTGCTAGGGTCAGCGAATTTACAAAAATGAACCCACCAGAGTTCCATAGGTTTGGGGTGGATGAGGACCCTCAAGAATTCATAAATAAGGTGTATAAGGTGTTATCCATCATGGGTTTATAAAGGAAAGATGGATCTTGCAGCTTATCAACTAAAAGATGTAGCTCAAATTTGGTTTGTGTAATGGAAGATGGAGAGTGGAATTATGATGTCATTCCTTGAGATGAGTTCAAAGTCGCTTTCTTGAATTGGTTCATCCCTCTTAAGTTGAGGGATGCTAAACTGATGGAGTTCATGAACCTTAGGCAAGGTTCCATGAGTATAAGGTAATATGCTTTCAAGTTCAGCAAGCTTTCCAAGTCTGCTCCACATTTGGTGCCCGAGCTAAGGTCTAAGATGAATAAATTTGTAATGGGTGTATCTAACTTGGTAAATGAGGAGTATCGTGCTGCCATGTTAATAGGTGATTGGACTTGTCCTAGCTTATGACATATTCCAAACAACTCGAGGAAAAGAAGCTTAGAAAGAAAAGAAGTGGGAAGTCTAAGAGGGCTCGATATGAGGGTAATCATCAAGGTGTTAAGGGTGACCGCTTCCAACAAGGTTATGAATTTCAAGTCCAAAGGTCCTCTAGTGCTCCAAACAAGAGAATTTCTAATAATGGGGTGCTTAATACAAGGGCATAAGGTGACAATCGTGGGATAAATTTTCTAAAATTCCAAAAATATGAGAAACATCATCATGACAAATGCTTGGAGGATTCAAATGTGTATTATGGGAGTGGAAGAGTAGGCCATAAGCTTATTGATTTCCCTTACGTTTGGAACAAAGGCAAGTATGGTCATCCTCAAGGTCAAGGTAGTCATGTCGATCAATTGGCTTAAGAAGGCCAACAAGGGGGCGCTCCACAACGTAATCGGTTCTATGATCTTCCAGGAAGGTGAGGAGGGGATGAGGTGCCTGATGTGGTGACCGGTATGGTAAAGGTTTTGATTTGGTATGCTTGTTTTGATAGGTTCGAGAGTCACTATTTCTTTTATTATTCCTTTTTTTGCTAGTAATATTTATGTGTGTCCTGAATTTCTATGTGAACCTCTTAAGTGTCTACCCTATTGGTGCTAGAAAGGTTTATAAGGGTTGGCCCATGTTCTTATTGTGTAGAGTCTTGCCTTGTGATCTTGGTTGGACTTGGC
>JAOTQJ010046153.1:22654-50262 GCA_025642045.1 Solanum sejunctum
TTTTTAGATATATAGAAATTACGAATATGGGCATTTCTGAGGCATACTTTCGGGTACATTTTGGGGTCGTTTCAAGTTCAATACCATATGCTTGCCCCTATACTCATGACTATGAACTTTGACTACTTGGACTAGGATCACTTTAGAATTTTATTGGCTTGTAATGTAGGCTCAAGGAGCTTTGGTATGATGTTTTAGGAACATAGTAACTAGAGGCCCTCCTTGACACTGCATTTTTCTACAACTTTGCACTACCAACACTATCATTTTTCACCTTATTCTACCTTCTCCAAATTTAGCTTTTTTGAGTGCCTTATTCTCATTTTTTAGCTTTTTTCCTTTTATTTTTACATGACTTTTCTTTCTATCTCATTGGTTTGGCATCAACTCATTTTTCTTGCGCCCAAAACATATTTTTATCCCTTTTTTCATGTATCACTAACTTCCTCCTCAATTTGTGTTTACCCTTACAGTAGCGACCCTCAACTTAGGCTTTTGGCCTGAGTTGAGGTGCACAATATCCAACCTAAGAACCGAGCCACTTTTTATATCCACCCTCAACTTAAGCTTTTTGCCCTAGTCAAGGTACACAATTTTCAATGAAAGACCAGGGCTAATTTTAGGGTTTTACATCTAATAAGGCTAGGTAACTTAGGTTTTTACAAAGTAAATGGTACATGCAAGGCTCAAACATTATGACCAATTGATACATTACACATTTGGGTTGTTATTTAGGCTAAGTGGACTATTATGAACAATGGCTTAAGATCCTTTCCTAACTAACTAACTTACAACATAAGTCAGAGTAATAGGGGACGTTCTGAATTAAAACACGGTATATGAATTTAGCAAAGAAAGCTCACAAAGACATGGAACTACTTACATTATCAACAAAGACTCGCATATCATGCTTTTTATCATAATTCATCCTCACTTATCAGTATAAGCACTGTCAATACAATCAAACATGTATGTTTGTTATCAATACAAACTAACAAAATTCTAATGGGTATCATTTTTCACGCGAAAACACAGAAACAAATATATGCCATAGATGTTAGTACTACATGATACAAATACTACCTATACATCGTAAACATGTCGATTCAATAGAAATTAAATATCCTTAGGGAAAAAGATCACAGGAAAGAAAATTCCTAGGATTCAAAACTTTAGATAGTTATTGGCCATGGTTACTCAGACTTCACTGAGCTTCAAACTACCCATACCCTATTGAAAAAGACTTTTATTGTCCTTAATGCACAAAATAGAAATTAAAGCATATGGGGTCAAAAAGGAACATACTTGGATGCCTAAGCACTAGTGTATGGCTGAGTCTTGCCACCCTCAACCTGCCTAGTAGCCTCCTCAGTGGTAGAAGCATGTTTGGAGGGGCCAACAACCCTCATCATCTCAAAATCATAATCCTGCCTCATCTCTTCATCCTGCCTCAAGCCTGGCAAGCTCTAATACCTGCTACTTTGCCATTCTCGCCTGCAGTTTCCTAAGTCTAGATCAACCATGTAGGGCCTCTTCCTGAGGGTAGTGTGTGATGGTTTCTCAGGAGAAAATAGATCAACCACCAACACTGAGGATTTTGTCTATTGGAATACTACCAGTAAGGCTAACATTAGTATCATATCAGCCCGAATCTGCTTTATCTCCTTCTAAAGGGCCACCATGTCTACTGGTCATGCTGTGTTAAGGCTCTGTTGGACCTGCCTCACAAAAGCATCTATACGGGCATCCATGGTTGTTAGTTTGTCATGGATAGTGCCTACTATGAATGCCTGCATTCAAGCCTCGAACTTTGAAATGGCTTGGTGGATCCAAGGTCTACTCTGCTATAGTAACTGAGTCAACTAACTTAATATATGTCAATCTCTATACAATGGCCTAGATGGACATAACTAACACATCGACCATGCCTTCAAGTGCTGTGAATGTTGGAATAGCCTCTGGGAAGAAGTAATAGTAGTGGTCCCGCTTTCTACATCAGCCTCAGCTTGTAGGGGGCCTCTAATCAGTAGTAGCAGCAGTAGTGGTGGTGATGAATGTCTCAGATGCTAGCTCTGCCATGAACATCTCTTGTATCTGTGCTAGCTAGTGCAATGTTAATGATATAGCCACCAAATTATCCTTAAACTTGACCAGGCTACCACCCAAAGTCCTCTGGACCTCTATTAGTGAGTCCAAATGATGTAGACTCTCCACCCCTGACTCTATACAGAGTTTATAGATCAACCACAGGAAGGGGACAAAGGTAGTCCTCTTCATAGTTGCCTTATGTATCTGCTCTACAATGAGGTTGGCCCAATCAATCTCATAGCCAGCTTAGATACTAGCAACCAAAATTGCATGGTCCAGTGTTAAAGTTTTATATGTAAGTGCGGGCCAGATCCTTGATCTCACCATAGTCTACCAAAATTAGTGGGGAAGCTGAGTGAGGATTTCACAATGGGCTTTGATGATGCATAGATATCCATGCAGGTTCTGAGCCCTACTCTACAATCTAATCAGCAACCCATCTCATCAAACTAGCCCTACGGGCCTAATCTCTCATCAAGGCCTTATCTCTAGTCTTCCCAAATCTGTGGTGACACTCTATTATTGATTCAGGGGCAAGGAACTTAGGTGCAAATTGCATACGACGGGTGGTAATCTCAGAGATTTCCACCTGTCAACCCCTTACTCTAATTGTGTTAATTTAGGTTGAGCAAGGGACTTCTTCCCCTTGGGAAGAGTGTTAAGAACTATGGCAGCATATGATGCATAAAACTCCTAAACCATAGTTGGGGAGTACTTTCCTAATAATTGTCCAGACACTGGAGCCTATATCTGCCAGTAGTGTCGTGCAGTCCTAGGATACTATACAACCCCGAAGTGATGATCTAAGTCTTCTCAAACATAAAATGAGTTGGTCTTCCTTGCTTGTTTCATTGTATGCCTTCTAAGTAGATAATGTGCATTCCATCCAAGCACCATCGACTAGATAAGGTTTCCAGATTTGATAGTGACATCAGAGGTGCAACAAAGGACTCTGTCTCTGACTCATCGCTGGACTCTGACTCTAACTCCTCTCTGGATGGAGTCATCTGGATGCTATATTTGTCGCGTCTCTCTTTATACTGGGGAGACCAGACAACAATAGCTTGAGTCTAGGCCTGCCCAAGTATTGCATGACTATGGTCTCTTAGTGTTCAAGTTAGGCTGGACATTGAGATCCTCAATCGAACCACTGATCTAGGGAGTACCCTAACCTCCCAAAGGCTTATCTCTTAATCACCTTTACATAGATCTGATATCATCCTTCCTAGGTTTTGGAGCCATATTACCTAAAACATACATATTTAGCAAACATGGTAAGCCTATAAGTTAAGGAATGAAAAGCAAAAACAATTCAGATTTGGTTATAGATGGATCGACAAAGGCACTTCTATGAGCCATAGTAAAACCTATGAGTCGTAGAAGGCCCTTGTAGAAATAGATTGCACTATTTTTAGCTACTAGAATTTCATCTATGAATCTAGTTATGACTATAGAAGATTCTACGAGTCATAGACTGAGTCATACAAGTGTTTTAGTATTGAATATTTATAGGAAAGGAGCTATGATTCCTATCTATGAGTCATATAATATTCTATGGCTCATATAAAGTCTTTTCTAATAGATTCTCAAAAACCTCAAGTTTCTGGATTTTCATACAAGGGGCACCTATGTCTCGTGGAGTGTTCCACGTGCAATAGAAAATCCTTGTACAGCGAAAAACCTAGAAGCCTGAGTTTGCAAGCCTATCAAGATGGATCCTACACAACATTATTAACAATTAAATCATCATCGAAGCAATACATGAAACACCCTCATGTGATTTTAAAAATACCTAACACCCCACATGCAATATTTACATACAACCCCATCGAATCTTATTTTACATATGTCGAAGCAAACCGACCATGTTTGAATGTGTAAGCATTAATTCACCCACATGTAATCATACATTGATTTTCAAGAAACAAACTCTATTCAATTTAAATGATATATGATAACATGGTTTTCATATAAAGTCATTCAAAATAACTAAACATGGCCATACACACAATTTACTAACTTTTAACACTATTAAGTCATTGGCATATACTATTCATGCTTACTTTTTAAGCATAAACTATGGCAAACAGAAATTCAAACCCATGCTAACCAGATTACCTACCCAACAATTAATTTCAACCTAGTCACAACAATTTTGGTATTTATTGGATTTTAGTAACAATAACTTACCGAATTGAGTGAGATAGTTGCTAAAAATTGAAGGAGGAGCCAAGCAGAAGAAGCTCTAGGGTTGCCAAAAGTGGTAAGAAAAAAATTGCCAAAAAATGGGGTGGTTACCAATCATTGGTGGAGGAAATGCATGGGTCCGAGGGATTGGTATTTTTAGGTAATTTAGTTAACAATGGGGGTCAAAATTATTTGACCCCCTATTTATAAGTTGACCAAGTCGGCCAAAATTAATAGGCTAAGGCTCTACCAAAACCCTGATTACAGGCTAGAGGATTTTATGGCCCGTAGATCCTGGTTATGTCAAATGCCCAACCCCTAGTTTTGGAGCCTAGGTTTCACGAACTAGTATACAAGCCGTACAATTTGAAATGACTCCTAAAGTTGGTCATACAAACCTCCTTATTTAGTCAAAATAAAAGAACTTACCTGGGTCTACGAGGCTTATTCACGACCCGCAGTTTTATCTATAGGCCATAAAGTTAGCTCGTTGGCTGGGGTGCACAAATGTTTACTCACAAGAAGTGTTATACAAGATAGTTTACTATCATAGTTTTACATATGACTCATAGAACTAGTGGTAGAAACAGTTCTTGATGCCTTTCAACCAAAAATGCATGTCTTGGTCATATACTTGCACATTCTTCACAAAACACGCTATTACCCTATATGAAACTAGTCCAATTTCCACAAATACAACCAAGATGTGAAAAATTAACTACCTAAAAGTTCAAAAGCTAGAAACAAAACAAAACTAGAACTATTACATCAAATATCTTTGATTGCCTTCCAAGTAGTGCCTGATTTATTATTGCTGCATGATTTGGACAACTTGGTTACTCAGACTTACAAACATCCTTCTTCAAGTCATTTGGCCTCTTCATTGACTGACAGATATTTAATATGACTTATTTATCATTCAATCTAAACTTGAGTTGGTCGGCTTCCATATCCATTAGTGCTTGACCAGTGGCTAGGAAGGGCCTTTCTAAGATGATTGCGACTTTGAAGTTGACTTAACAATCCATGATCGCAAAGATTGTAGGGAATACGAATTTCACAAATTTGAAAGTACGTCATAAAGTATCCCCATATGTTTATTCACCATGCGGTCAGCCATTAACAGTCGCATGCTTGTCGGAGTAGGGGCTTCCAATCCTAGCTTCTGGAAGATCACAAGGGCCATCAGACTTATACTGTTACAAAGATCACACAATGCCCTTTAAAATCTATATCTCCAATAGTGTAGGATATGGTAAATGTATTAAGATCTTCTTGCTTTGAAACCATGGACCTTCTAGCATTTGTACAACAATATTGAAGCTCTTGGGAAAGCTCCTGACTCATATTCTGCTTCTTTATGACTAAGTCCATCATAAACGTTGCACCCGAGCATCTTTTTCAATGCCTCAATGAGACAAATGTTGATAAAGAGTTGTTTCTACATAAAGAGAGTGCTTGAACTTACCCTCACCCTATCCTTGGCAGAATCATCTCAGGTTTAGTATCTTTGACCTAAACTGTCTTCTCAAGAACATCATCATCAACAACTAGCATAGTGCCTCTCATTCTATGGATTCTGAACTGTGTCGCTAGTAGTGTACCTCGCTGTCGCTAGTTGAGTTAAGTTGATACTTAACAATACTGTTGCTCCAATTATTTGATAGTAATAGAATGAGACTCAATTTTTTGATTAATATTACAGATATCAGACTTCATCTCCCTCAAGGTCCTCTCTTGTGTGTCAGCCTTTTTCCATAGTCTATCAAACATCTCCTCAACCATGGAACTATTAGTACTTGTATCATGATTATATTGTGGCACATACGGACCATTTTTATAACCATCTCTGCGAGCCTAATTAGCATCTCTAGCCTTGCCCCTATTTCTATCATAGTAACCTCCATAGTTTTGGCCATGGTTTTCTTAACCTTGGTGCCAATAGTCCTGATTGGAACCTTGGGCATTGGTTTGGAAATCCCGCCCATCCGATCTGATCAGCAATGAACCAAGTGTCCATCTTATAGTAAGGCTTCTCGTACATGGGTGCTCACAAAGGCTGATGAACAGCTATACTAACTCATTCCTGGTTCTGCTTTATCAACACATCCACGTCGGTACTAATCCAAGGAAGATGTTACATCATCTTTGCCTTTATTTTAGCTTGCTCTAAACTAATACTGACAGCACACGAGCTCTTAGTAGAGGATCTGCCTATCGGCCCCCATGCAATATTTGTCTTTACCATCTTTTTTAGTTGCTCAACAACCTTTGCAAATGGTTGATCTAAAGACGTGCCACCTATGATAATATCAACACATGCTTTGCTATTCTCATCCAAGGCACGGTAGAAGATCTCTACCGAGCCATCATCTACTATCTTGCAGTCAGGTGCACTTCTAAGACACTTTATGAATCTCTCCTATGTAGTACTGATTGAGTCGCCAGTAAGTTGCTCAAAGTTGTAGATTTGATACTTCAACATAAGCTTCTTCGATCTCAGGAAGAAGCTCTTCGAAAAGGCCTTGTCCAACTCAACCCAACTGGCGATCAATCTTTGCAGCAGCTCGGATAGTCATAGGACTGCATTACCTGTTAGAGATAATGGAAAGACACGAAGCCCAATAGTATCCTTGGATAGGTTCTGAGTCCCTATTACACTCTTACTAAAAAAACCAACATTCTTTAGATGGCTCTGTGGATCCTCTGATGGTAGGCCTACGAACAATCCATGATTCGGCAACATCTAAAGCAACCTACTAGAGACCATGAACTTTGTGTCATTTGATAGTGGCAATAACATAATAGCTCTAGCACCATCCATAGCCATAGGATTTAGCAATTATTAATTCCACTGATAAGCTTCGACATTAAGGTCTTGTGCTTGTGGTTCAATATTCTCAAGCGGAGGTTGGTTATTATCATTCTGATTTTGATTCAAAGCTACATTAACTGCATTACTTACATTGTCTTAGGACATCCTTCTCAATCTTCTCTGGATCTTTGGGATAAACGGAGTCATGGGAACATCTCAGCTTCACATGTTGTGCATACATTACACCTGCATGCTAAAACAAAAAATACAACCAAAAATGTAAAATGGGGGAAATAACGATTAATTCCTGAACTAATTAAATTAACTAAGTCTAGTCATATTTGTAGAAATAGCGTAAAAATCTTGATATCACCCAAGCTACGCCTCTTTTTTGAAGGCTAAAATAGTCACTGTCAAGAAACATAACCTAATCGAGGTTAGGGTAGATTGATGTGCTATCAAAATATGACACTTTTAATGCTTAAAACTTTGAATTTTGTGTGTTCTCAATGTGATGTTAGTAGATTTGATGTGTTTTTATGTTTGTTTAGAAGGATTCCAGGGTTGGCACAATGTTTACGCAAAATATGTAAAAGTTGCTGAATTTGATGATCCACGAGACCCTTTATGGGTTGTGGAATATCCTATGGGTTGTGAAGAAGGTTTTTTGTGTAACTACAATGAAGGGTTGTTTCTGATGTTGGGTTTACAAACATGCAGACAAGATGTGTAAGACATTATGAGCCATAGACCCAGTCTCGTAGCATGAGGATCAAATTTGAGGACTTTTTAAAATTCCATCAGACGAAACCCCCTATGGGTCATAAAACCTTTTACAAGACGTAGAGGGGTGTCCTAGAATCCATATCCAGAATTGAAGCAACATTTTACGAAATCTCAACTATGAGCCATAAATCACTATATGGCTTGCAGAGCACCTCGTGGAGCCTGCTGACCCAGTTATTCTATTTTGTTTTGTATTTGTATTTTAAACATTATAAATTGGTTTTTAGATTTTTTTATATTAGGAGAGTCGACGATAAAGAGAAGAAAAACTTTGAAGAGTTTGATAAACACTTGTAAACTTTAATTTCATCTTTTAATTGCAATCTTGTGATTCTCATTGAAGCTTTGGATTTTCCTGTGCTTAATTCTATTGTATAAGTGCTCCATCATGTTATTCAAATTCATGAGTGTAATATTTACATAAATCATGAGTAGTTAAATCCATAACTAAGGTTATGGGAACCATGAAGAACTAACTAGGTAAAATCAGATAAATCATAATTCTTGAAAAGTATGCATGCATGTATTAGTTAATTCTCTTTGTTTCGAATGTTTTCTACTAGTGTCCAACATTATAACCCACCTAGTGTTACTAATTGGACCAAGATAGTAATGAATAGAAAAAGAGATTAATTAACAGGATTTGATCAATGATTCTCATCTAATCAATAGAACTGGGCTAAAGAGAGGTTGTACTGGGATAATAGGTAAGGGTTAGTAATGTCACATTGCGGGGATTGACCAAATCACATAGTGAAATTCGCCTCTCACCTGGGCCTAAGGGTTTGGTGAACTTAACTTACCATTCTGCATGATACATATTAGAAATGAATTCGGTTATCTAGTAACACTGAGTTAGGAAATCATAGGGAATAAAAAACCCAAGTTCCTCTCCATACTAGTTTAACACTTGTTTTAGATTAAATAAGTTGGTTAATAACCCAAAATTGCAATTAAATTCTTCTAAGTCTACCATATTCCCTTGGGTTCGTCCTTAACCTTAGTTAGGTTCTATATCTTTAAAACGACTACTTTAGCCTAAAAAAGAAGGTGTATCTTGGGCAACATCAAGATTTTTGTGCCATTTTCGAGGAATACAGCTACAGATGTTTAACTCAAGTAATTTAGGAATTAATTCTTATTTCCCTTATTTTACATATTTTGTTGTTTTTGTTTTCTTTCTCGGTATAAGTTTAGTGTATACCCAGGACCCGAAGTTGAGGCATACCCTTGACTCTGTCTGACCTAGAGATCAAGAGAAGATTGAGAAGAATGACCCAAGATAATAACAATACTGTGAAAAATATAGCTCTGAACTAAAATAAGAATAAGAATGCCAAAAATGAAAAACCTTCTCCTCTTGAGGATATTACTCCACAGCAATAGCACTTCAATGTCGATGCTTATCAATGGAATCAATATTGGCTGAACACTATGGCTATAGATGTGATCGGAGCTATTGTGTTACCACCATTATCAGCTGACACAAAATTCATGATTTCGAGTGGGTTGCTTCTAATGCTGCAAAACCATGGGTTATTCATAGGCCTACCATTAGAGAATTCACAAGTCATCTATACAACGTTGTATTTATTTGTAAAAGCTTGATGGGAACAATGAATCTATTTATGGATGTTGTTGGACTTCATGTCTCCCCATTATCTCTGATAGCCAATGCACCACCATAGCTATCCGAGCTCTTACAAAGTTTGATCACCAGTTAAGCTGAGTTGCAAAAGTCCTTTCTAGAAAGGTACTTCCTGAGATCAAAGAAGCTCAAGTTGAAAGACCAAATCAACAAATTTGAGGAACTTCTTTGAAACTCAATCACTATTGCATGGGAGCGGTTCACGAAGTTCTTGAGGAGTGTCCTGGACCACAAAATTATTAATGATGCCTTGGTGGAGATCTTCTACATTGCCCTAGATGAGAATAGTGAAGCTTTTACTAGTACCATTATGGGGGGCATGTTCTTCGTTCAACTATTTATAGGGATCGTAGAAAGGATGGAAAGCATAGTCAAGACAAATTGTCTATGGGGGCAAAGAGACACAGTATCTATCAAAAGTCCATTTCTATTAGTATTGGTTCAGAGGAAGCTTAAATAAATGAAGAGATTAAGCAAAAGCTTGCCTAAATCCATATAGCTATAAGGTGATAATGAAGCAAAATAGAGAATGGGTTAATTCTGTTGTTCATCAGCCTCCGCGAGCATATGTATAATGATCCCTACAATAGGGAGGATAGTTTTTTCATTGCTAATCAGATAGTGATTTTTGGATCAATGCCCAAGGGTCCAATCAGGACTATTGGCACCAAGGTAAAGGAAACCAAGGTTGAAACTTTAATCAAGGTAGAGATTTTAGAGACAACCACAAAGGGTACTATGGCAAGAATCAGGGCCACAATAGAGATATAGATTGGGGCAGCAGAGATGGTTAATCAAAATGGTCCTGATGTGCCACCACACTACTGTTATATAGGTGCTAGCAGTTCTAGAGTTTAGGATATGTTTGACTACTTGTTAAAGAAATGTGAGACATAGGATGAGACTCTGAGGGGGATGAAATATGACATCTCTACTATAATCGAAAAATTGAGTCTCATTTTGTTGCCATCAAACAGCTTAAGCAATATTTTGGTCAACTGTCTACTCAACTCAATCAACATCAGAGAGGTATACTGCCTAGTAACACAGTTCAGAATCTAAAGAATGAAGGGTAGTGCATAGCAATTACTATTCATGATGGCAAGAGTTCCATTGATCCTCCCATGCCAGTTGATGTGGATCATGTTCAAGAGAAGACTAGTTAAGGTAAAGGATATGGATACCAGAGATGATTATGGCAAGGATAGGATGAGAGATGTTGCAGATGCACCAAAAAAGCTGAAGCTCATTCCTAAGCCTCCTCTTCCCTTCCCTTAGAGAGTTAAACAGAAAAAGGAAGAGGGAAAGTTCAAGCATTTAATCTCCATGCTGAAACAACTATCCATCAACGTCTTTCTCATTGAGGCATTAGACAAGATGCCAGAGTATGGAAAGTTCATAAAGTACTGGGTCACAAAGAAGTATTATGAGTCACGAGCTCTCCGAAGAACTTTAACATTACAGTGCAATTGCTACGAGGTCTTTAGTTCAAAAGTGAGAAGATCCCAATGCTTTTACCATACCCTGTACCATTGGAGATACGGAGTTAGCAAGGGCATTATATGATCTCGATGCCATCATAAATCCAATGCCTCTTGCTTTCTTCAAGAAGCTAGGACTAGAAGCCCCTACTCCGATAAGCATGCGGTTATTGATGGTTGATCGCATGGTGAAAAAAACTATAGGGATACTCTGTGATATGCTTGTCAAAGTAGATAAATTCATATTCCCCATGGATTTTTTGATCCTTGATTATGAGGTTGACTTCGAAGTCCTTATTGTCTTGAGGAGGCCTTTCTTAACCACCCGATGCACCTTGGTGGACATGGAGAGGGTCCAACTCAAGTTCAGGTTAAGAAAAGATGAGGTTGTGTTCAACAACTATCAACATACTAAGAAAAAGAATGACTTGTAACTAGTCTCTGTTATTGAGAATATTGAGGATACTGAGCCAGAAGTACCACTTGAGTTGATTCTGGGCTTGACATATTGGAAGTCATACTAATGAATTCTCATAAGGATGGCATCCTAAACTTTGAGGAAATGGTAAATGCATTAGAAGTATACTATTCCCCTAGATGCCAAGCTAAGTTTGAGTTGGACTTATAGAATTGAGAGTCACCACTCACCAAGTTATCCATAGAAGAACCACCGGTGTTAGAGTTGAAAGTTATTCCAGTACATCTAAGATGTGCATTTTTAGGCACCAACAACACCTTGTTAGTCATAGTTGTTGAGGATTTGAATGATGAGCAGGTGAGTGCCCTTATCATGGTGCTTAAACAATTCAAGAAGGCTATTAGGTTGACAATTGCACATTTCATTGGTATTCCTCCTGGATATGTACACATAAGATCCAATTGGTGAAACACTACAAGTCAAACATAGAACACCAAAGGCATTTCAATATTTTAAACAAGAGGTAGTGTGCAAGGAAATTATCAATTGGTTGGATATAGAGGTGATTCATCCGATCATTGACAATGAATGGGTAAGCCCGATTCAGTATGTTCCGAAGAAGGGGGTATCACTATGGTCCTAAATGCCAAGAATGAGTTAATCCCAATGCGACCAGTCACCGGATAAAGAGTGTGTATGGACTATAGAAAGGTCAATGTCTCAATAGAAAAAGACTACTTCCCTATGTCATTTATGGATTATATAGTAGACCGATTATTTGGAAAGGTCTAGTATTGCTTTCTTGATGGGTATTAAGGCTATAGCCTGATCACCATTGCTCTAGAAGATCATGTTCACATGACCTTTATGGTACCTTCATATTCAACATTCCAAAGATGTATGATGTCTATGTTCTCAAACATAGTAGCGAAAACTATTAAATTCTTCATTGATGACTTTAGTGTGGGGTGTCGCTCATTTGAAAATTGCTTGAAGCACTTGTAAATTGTCTTGAGAAGGTATGAAAAATGTTATCTGGTGCTGAATTGGGAAAAGTGTCACTTCATAGTGAAGGAGGGCATTGGGTTGGGACATAGATATCTGTCAAAGGAATTTAGATTGATAGAGCTAAAGTGTAAGTGATTGAGAAGCTTCCCCCACCCATCTCTGTGAAGTGTGTAAGGAGGTTTCTAGGGCATGCAGGGTTCTACCACATTTCATAAAAAATTTCTTTAAAATTGCACATCCATTTTGCAAATTGCTTGACAAGGATGCTAAGTTCATGTTAAATGATGCATGCCTAAAAGCCTTTGAAGGATTAAAGTAGAAACTGATCTTAGTTCTTATCATTAAAGCTCCAGACTAGTCAAAGCCCTTTGAGATCTTATGTGACACGAGTGGGGTTGTGCTCAGTATAGGTTTGGGACATCACCAATAAAAGATATTACATCATATATACAACAATAGCAAAGCCCTTAATGTGGCCCATAAGAACTATATCATCACAGAACAAGAGCTACCTACAGTTGTCTTAGCATTCAAGAAATTCAGATCATACCTATTAGGGACCAAATTTGTGGGGCACACAGACCATTAAGCACGGTGGTACTTAATGGCAGAAAAGGATGCAAAATCAAGGTTAATGAGATGGGTACTTCTCCTTCAAGAGTTTGATTTCGATGTCATCAACAGAAAAGGGACTAAAAATCAGGTTGTTTATCACCTTTCCAGGCTAGAAGATAGGGCCATTGCAAAGTTTGATGATGGATTGGAGGTTGATAACTTATTCCTAGATAAAAGGGTGTTGGCAGCCTCCCATGATTTAATACCATGGTTTGCAGATTGTGCAAACTACTTAGTGAAATTGTGCCGCCTGACCTAAAAACCCACTAATACCACAAGTTCATGTCTGATGTGAGAAAATTCTTTTGGGATAATCTATACATGTTTTGTGTATGCGTATATAGGATTATTTGTTGTTATGGTCCTGAGGTCCTGATGAGTATTCTCAAGGTATGTTAGTCATCACTGGTAGGTGGGTATCGTAGTGGTGTTTGGACAACACATAAGATCTTACATTGTGCTTACTATTGGCCCACAATCTACCAAGATACTTACGACTACGCCAAATCATGTGATAAGTTCCACAGAGAAGGTGGTGCTTCCCCCAAGCATGATCTCCCTCTAAACTTTATTATGGTGGTTGAGTTATTTGACATATGGGGAATAGACTTTATGGGTCCCTTTATTAGCTCACATGGAAACAAATATATTTTGGTCGCTATTGATTACATATCATAATGGGTGGAGCCAGTTGCTCTACCCAACATTAAAGGTAAAAGCATCATACATTTCTGATAAGGAACATCTTCTTAGGGTTTAGCACCTCTCGGGCAATCATTAGTGATAGAGGTTCTCACTTCTGCAACAGATTATTCAAGGCTCTACTTGAAAAATATAGAGTGAAGAATTGGGTGGCAACCCCTTACCATCCTCAGATAAGTGGGTAAGTGAAGGTGTCTAATAGGGAAATTAAACAGATCCTATCCAAGACTATGAATGTAAACCAGACAGATTGGTCGCGAAATCTTGATGATGCAGTATTGGCATACTATACAACATTTAAGACCCCTATAGGCATGTCTCCCTACCAACTTGTCTTTAGGTAAGCATATCATTTGTCGGTAGAGCTTGAGCATAAGGCAATGTGGGCATTGAAGAAGTTAAATCTAGACTTGAATGATGGGATAAACTCTAGGCTGACCAGCTCAATGAGGTTTATGTATTTCATTTTAAGGCATATGAGAGCTCATCCTTGTACAAACAAAGGATGAAGATGCAGCATTACCGTTGCAAAGAGTATCGCCAATTTGCACTATACGACTTAGTGCTACTATACAATTCCAGGCTTAAGTTATTCCTTGGAAAACTCAAATTCAGATGGTTGGGAACCTTTAGAGTAGGACATGTCTTTGATCATGGAGCCATTGAGTTGGAGAAGAGAAATGGAGGGACATTCAAAATGAATAGGCGAAGGGTCAAGCTGTACCTTGGAAATGTGGGGTAAATAAAAATTGTGAAAGCATGGTCAGTTGAGGAAGTCTGAGTACTCAAGTTATCTATGCATGCCGCAATAATAAATCAGGTGTTACTTGGGAAGCAACCCAAGGTATATACTAGCACTTAAGTTTCCACGTATGTTTTTTCACCCTGGTACTTTATTTTATATTTTTGAGGGCATTGAGGACAATGTACCTCTTTTTTGATGGGGTGTAGGTAGTTATGATCCTCAACGAAGTCTGAGTAGTTTTGGTCCATAACGACCCTAATTTTTGAGTACTAAGGTTTTTCATGCTTGTTTTTTTTCCCTATGGACATTTACTTTTTGTTGAACTGTGGCATGTTTAGGATGTGTAGGTAGTATTGGTAACATATAGTATTGATATTTGTGCCATATATGTGTTTTTGTGCATTTTTGTGAAAAATGATACCCACCAAATTTTTTATTAGTCAGTCTAGAGAGCAACCATTCATGTTTAGTTGTTTAACAGTGATTGTTATGATAAGTGAGGAAAAATTTGAGATAAAAAGCACTGAGAGCCTGTGTTGATACTGCAATCAGTGTCATATGAATGTGAACTTAATTTGCTAACTAATGTATTATGTTCTAATACAGAACTAGGCCTGATACTATGATTTAGACTATATAGTTGGATTAGGAAATGATCTTAAGCCAAGTCATTGTTTATAACAGTCCACTAAGCCTAAATAATCAACCAAATGTGTGAAATATCCCTTGATCTCAATGTTTGAGCTGAACATGTACCTTTTCTTTGTAAAAACCTAAAAGACTAGCCTTATTACATGTAAAATCCTAAACTTGGCACTGGTCCTTCTTTGAATATTGGGCACCTAGATTGACGCATAAAGCCTAAGTTGAGGGTGGCTACAAAAAGTAGCCCTAGTTCCAAGGTTGGATAATGTGCACCTCAACTTAGGCCAAAATCCTAAGTTAAAGGTGGATAGTGTAAGGGTAAAATCCAAAATAAAAGGTAAAGTTAGTGATACATGGAAAAGAGAAAAATATGTACTAGGTGCAAGAAAAATGAGTGATGCCTTAGTTATAAACTACAACGAAAAAATGAAGTGTAAAAACAAGGCACAAAGCTGAAAAATGAAAAGAAAGAACCCAGAAAAGCTCAAAACAAGAGAAAGGGAGAATAGAATGAAAGTAATAGTGTTGGTATGACAAAAGTGTAGAAAAACACAGTGTCAAAGAGGGGCTTTAGTCACTATGTTCCCAAATCATCCAATGAGCCTACATTATAGGCATAGAAAGTCCTAAAATCATCCTAGTCCAAATAGTCATAGGTCTTAGTCATGAGTATAAAGGAAAGCATATGGTATTGGGCATGATATATGAACATCTTTTGTGAGAGTGATTGAATTTGCATACTCCCAAGATTATACATGAAATAAAATGACTCCAAAAAGTGCCCGAAAATGTACCTCGGAAGTGCCAAAAAATATGCTCGGAAGTGCCCGAAATCATAATTTTCATATGTCTAAAAAACCCATTCATTATTTCAAAAATCTGACTTTATATTCTTGTTCAAGGGGTCAAATTGCATAGGAAATAGGTCTAAGCTAACTTTTGGAGCAATCATATCAAAATTCAAAAATCACGAAAACATGATTTTTAATGGTCAACTTTAAAGGATTTTATATCTTAGCACATAAAGAATTGGGTTGGTCACGATCTACCAACTTGAATCTCTTTCAATTAGCTTTCCAATTCACTTGGTTTCATCTCATTTTGAGTTCGGATGAAGGCGTTATGCCATTTTTTAAGATTAGAAATGCAATTTCGAGAGGCAAATTCGTGTCGTGGACCTCTGTCTTTTTTGTGCCTGTTTTTTTTTTGTAGGGGGGGTCCAAGGCTTTCAAGTCTTGCGCCTAAACATTCCCACACTTGAAAATACTATACTTAACCTTATTTCACCCTCATATCATCCTACACTTTCCCCAATACACACCAAAACACTCAGCCAAATATTTTTTGCCAAATTCAAGTCCCAAAACTCTCATCCAGATCTAAGGAATTCCTTCAAGCTTCAAGTCTCCATTAAAGTCTTCTTCAAGAAATTCTTTAAGGTCAAGGTATATGGGTTTCAACCATTGAGTCCTTTCACTCATGGTGCCCAATACTATTTCCTACTTAAATCTCATGTGAGTTTTGTATATTAAGAAATTTACTGCACAGTGATTTGAGTTCATGAAAGTATGGTTATTTTGCATGTTTTGAGCTCTAAATCTTGGATCTAATGTTTGATTTGGTGAAGGGTCTTGATGTATATTGCTTGACGGTGTTAGAAATTGTTGATTAATGGTTTTACATAGGATTTACTTTTATGTTTTCACTCTTGAATTGCATAGTTTTATACTAGCACTACACACCCGTCAAGTGTTTGATAAAATATCCGGTTATGATTTCTTGAGGAATTGGAGGTGCAATGCATGTCGAATGAGTTGAACAACTTTATGATGATTTTAAGATGTGTTTAAGTCATAAAAATATTAATGATGTTGTACGGCCGAATTAAGCCCCTTTCTAAGATTATACCTCTTATGAGCCTTCAATGTTTGATGATAATGAAAGGGAAATGTTGATTATGACCCACTCTTATGATTGAAGTTAAGCTCATCACATAAGGACAATGATGTTAAGAGCTACTCATGCCATGTCTCTATGTTTATTGCAAGTTATCGAAGTATGGTTATCTTATATATATTCCGTGGGATTACACTTAGCATCGAGTAGACTAGAGGTAAGTCCCCAAGAACTAAAACTACATGCCACTCTAGGTAAATGGATTAGAGGCGAGTCCCCAAATCTCTAAGAGGTGAGTACCCTAAATATGAGGGCTTGAGGTAAGTACCTAAGTCTTGGCTTGAGGCGAGTACCCGAGTCCAAGAGCTAGAGGCGAGTACTCGGTTCACATAAGGCTTAGTGGATCACTTAGGCATTAGGAGGTTTACCTTGGCAAGTAACTTCTTCCTTTCTATCGGAGTAGGGTTAACATCGATATTCTAAGTTATGGCTCACTTGGTCTTATGTTATGTTCGGTTGAGGTCTCTTCCCACACTTATGTATTATGATCTATATGAGTTGAATGAATTGTAAGCATGTTTTACTTCATACATCATCAATACATGTCATATTATTGTTATGCTATTCATTGCTTAATTTTATCATATTTTAATTATGATGCCTATCTTTTGTTGCATTGCATCCCTCAAACTTAGTATATTGAAATGTACCAACTCATACTATATGCCTACATAATGTTACCATGTAGGAACCGGTGATCCTATTTATTCTTCTCATGGCTAGATGGATTGTTCAAGTTAGACTATGGTGAGTCCTTCATTTCTGGGGATAGTGACTATTCTCTTATACTATGTATTAAGACTCTCTTTACTTAATTGTATAGTTATGACTATCGCTGAGCCCGATTGCTTGTCTTAGCCCTCGCTCTTATCTATATAGTAGAGGTCTTGTTGGACATATGTTGTAATCATGCTATGAACCTTGGCTCTCTTGATTGTTGTTGTTATGGTATCAAAGATGTCCCTTATCCCCTTTTTCCCCCTTAATATATCTTCTCCTACTGTCATTTTAATTGCTTTTGTAATCAAGGATATGTAATGATAAGCAAAGAGGCTTGTTTGGGGTTCCTTCAAGTTCCCAATTCACCGATCATGGTTAGGGCCTAGGTCTGGGTCATGACAAATATGGTATCAGAGCACTAGCTTGGTAGTTCCTCTGAGTCCAACACACCACATCTATTAGAGTCTTATTCATGGTTTTGTTGTGCACCACAACTATGAATAGGAGGCGATAAGACATTTTAGGAAATGTTTTCCTTCTTCATGGTCTATGTCATGCTTTAGCAGTTAGATAGGGTTTCCCCCTCTAATGAATTGTCTTTTCTCTTCTAGTTGATCATGTCGCTTTAAAGATAAAGGCGAAAGAAGGTAACATGAAGGTTTTATTTTTGATGGATCAGAGTTTCACTATGTCTTCTTTATTCTTTTGGTTGCTAGTGAGGCTTCTTGTGTGCCCAAGTTATTGTGTGGATCCTTGGTGTCTACCCTTTTATTGAGTATATAGTTGATAGGAGGTTCATAGGTGTTGATCCGGGTTTGTATTACATTAGGTCTTACCTTTGGCTCGTTGGATTTGATGTGGTGGATTTTGATATTATACTTGGGATGGATTAGTTGCATGCATGTTATGTCTCCATTGATGGTAGGACCTTTTAGAGTTAGAATCCAACTCCCTGATGAACCCGTCTTTGAGTGGGAGGTTATCAAGTGGTAGCAGAAGGGGTAGGTCCATTCTTGTCTTAAGGTTCAACTGGTCTCTAAGGTTGGCCCATGTTCTTATTGCATAGAAGTCTTGTCTTGTGATCTTGGTTGAACTTAGCTTGATATGTTGGAGATTTAGGGGAGTTTAGGCTACTTGTATAACACGCTTCCAATGAGTATAGATCCTGTTAGGTTGCAATACGATGGTTAAGGATAAATGATCTATTTGGTCAACTACAATGGGTTAGTCACTTCTCTAAGATTTATCTTTTGTTCAGGTTTGTCTCCAAGTGAGGATGAAGATAGGTGATATGCCTTGGTGTCTTTTCAGAATAGGAGTGAGCATTGTTAATATTGATGGAGTTGTTTGGTTGACTTATGCACAGAAGGTGATTGTGGGGTTCTTGAATAGGGTCTTAAACACCTACCTTGGCATTTTTGTGGTGATCTCTAGTAATGAAGTATTGATTTGTTTAGGGCTTGTGAATCATTTGGGATACTGTTGAAAGTCTTGGAGTATGAGAGGTTGTTTTCTTAAAATGATAAGTATGCATTGTGGATAGCGAGAAGGTGGTTAGAATTCTTCAAGGATTATGATATGAGTGTGCATTATTTTTCCCGGTAGGGCTAATGTTGTGGTCGGTGCCCTAGTTTGCCTAGCATGTGTTGATGAGGGTGGCAAAGAGGAGACTAGTGGGCTCCATTGGGTAGTTAGATTGGAGTTAGGTTGAGGGAAGTTGAGAATGATAGTATAGTATTCTCGGTGATTCTGAATCTTTTTTAGTTGAGTAGGTCTAGATTAGGTAAGGCCTTGATTCTGCCTTATTAGAGTTAGAAGTTTTGGGTGAGAAGATCGAGTGGAGGTTGTCTCCCAAGGAGTAGATGGTGGTTTATGGTACCAAGTGGGTTAGGTGTGTTGAAGGTTGACAATTGAGTTATTATTGAGAGTCTTTATAGGGTGAAGAGGGAAGTTGGTAAGGTTGAATAAGTTTGGGGATTGCCTATAGAGAAGGGTTTGGTTAGTCCAGTTCTTCATGATTCTATATTGAGTGAATCTGTTGGTGACTCTAGTGTTATAGAACACTTCAAGGTTATGGTGTTATGGAGGGTAAGTTGGCTTAGAAGAAGGTCTCGGTGGAGGTATTGGATGGAACAGTGGAGAAGTTGATTGATAATGATCTAGTGTTCTTCAAGGCCCTTTAGAAGAGTCTTCTATTTGTATGTGTCTCTGAAAAAGCTGGAGTAGGCATAGAGGAGCAATATCTATATCTATTTCATTCTATTCAAACTTATGATAGCACGTTAAGTCCTTTTTATGATTCTAAGTCTCATGTTTCAGCCCCTATGTCATTCATATGCATTCATGTTTTAAGTTGGCAAATTTATGATGATTTTACACTTATATTGAGATTTTGAAAATGGTCTTTTAAATGTAATGTTGCATCCTTGTTAGGGCTGATTTGTCTATGATCACTCTTGTTGTGTACATTTCTTTACATTCGGGGACGAATGTTCCTAAGGGGGAGATATTGAAACGACATAAAAAAGTGCTTGAAAATATGTCTCAGAAGTGCCTGGAATTGTAATTTCTATATATCAACAAAATGTTCATTATTTCAAAAATATGAATTCATATTCTTGTTCAGGGGGACAAATTAAGTGAGAGACAGGTCTGACCCAAATTTTAGAGCAACCGTATCGAAATTCAAAAATCGCAAAAATGCGATTTCAGAAGGTCAACTTTAAAGGAGTGTATCTCTTAGCACATAATAAGCTTGCTGACCCACACCTACCAACTTAACACTCTTTGAATTAGCTTTACAAAGAACTTAGTTTCACCTCATTTTGAGTTCAGATGAAGCAGTTATGACTATTTCCGTAGAATTCATTTGTGCAGAAATGCAATTTCCAGAGGAAAAACCACGCCACTTCCTCAAGGTCTATGTTGTTTTTGGTGCCTGTTTAATTTTTTTTGGTCCAAGATCCAAGACTTAAAAGTCTTGGACCTAAGGGTTCTAACACTTGAAAATACCTACATTTAGCCTTATTTCACAAAACACTTAACCAAATATTTACTCCCAAATTCAAGTCCCAAAACCCTCATCCAGATCTAAGGAATTCCTTCAAGTTTCAAGTCTCCATTAAAGTTTTCTTCAAGAAATTCTTCAAGGTCAATGTATATGGGTTTCAGCCATTGGGTCCTTTCACCCATGGTTCTCAATCTTCTTTTTTACTTAAATTGTATGATTTAAAATTGATTTTACATATGGGTTTTGTATATTAAGAAATTTACTACACAGTGATTTGAGTTCATGAAAGTATGGTTGTTTAGCTTATTTTGAGCTCTAAATCTTTGATCTAATATTGGATTTGATGAAGGGTCTTGATGTACATTGCTTGAGAGTGTTACAAAGTGTTGATTAATGGTTTTACAACAGATTTTCTTACATGATTTCATCTCTAAATTGCATGGTCTTTTAACCCTATTACACACCCGCCAATTGTTTGATAAAATGTCCAGTTATGATTTCTAGAGGAATTGGAGGTCCAATGCATGTCTTATGAGTTGAAAGACTTCATGATGATCTTAAGATGTATTTAAGTCATGAAAATATTGATGATGTTGTAGGACAGATTAAGCCCCTTTCTAGATTATACCTCTTGTGAACCTTTGATGTTTGATGATAATGAAAGGACAATGTTGATGATGATCTATTCTTATGATTGAAGTTAACATCACCACATGAGGTCAATGATGTTGAGAGCTACTCATGTCATGTCTCTATGTTTGTTGCATGTTATTGAAGTATGGTTATCTTATATATATTTCGTGGGGTTAGACTTAGTACCAAGTCGACTAGAGGCGAGTCCTCAAGTCCTAGAACTATATGCCACCATAGGTAAAGGGATTAGAGGCAAGTCCCCAAATCTGTAAGAGGCGAGTACCATAAATATGAGGACTTAAGGTGAGTACCTGAGTCTAAGAACTAGAGGTGAGTACCCGGTTCACATAAGGCTTAGTAGATCCACATAGGTATTAGGAGGTTTACATTTGAAAGTAAATTTCTCCTTTCTTCCGGTATAGGATTGACATTGGGATTTTGAGTTGTGGCTCACTTGGTCTTATGTTATGTCGGTTGAGGTCTCTTCGCATACTTATCTATTATGATCTATATGAGTTGAATGAATTGTAAGCATGTTTTACTTCATGCAACATTCGTACATGTCATATTGTTGTTATGTTATTCATTGCTTATTATTATTATTATTATGCATTTGATTATGATGCCTATCTTTTCTTGCATTGCATCCCACATAATTAGTACATTCAAATATACTAATGCATAATATATGCCTACATGATATTCCCATGTAGCAACTAGAGCTCCTATTGATTTTTCTTGTGGCTAGATAGATTGTTCAAGTTAGCCTTTGGTGAGTCCTCCATTCCAGGGACAATGACTATTCTCTTGTACTATGTATTAAGACTCTCTTTACTTTATCATGTACTTATGACTTTGAGGGTGAGCCCGGATACTTATCTTGGTCCATGCCCTTATCTACGTAGTAGAGGTATTGTTGGACATGTGGTGTAGTCATGCTATGAGTCTTGGCTCTCTTGGTTATTATTGTTATGGTATCAAAGATGTCCCTTAGCCCATTTTTCCCCTTTTATAAATCTTCTCCTATTGTCATTTTAATTTCTTATGCGACCAAGGATGTGTAATGATATGCAAAGAGGCTTATTTGGGGTTCCTTTAGGTTCCCCATTTGCCGGTCACAGCTAGTCCCTAGGTCCAGGTTGTGACATGAAATCATGATTATGAGTGAGATATGTGACTTCTTTTTATGAGGACACTTGAATTGCATTGTTAACATTAGACTTCTTCAGTGATAGTGACTTGTTAATAGTTACCTCGCTTGTCATAGTTGTAATTGTCACATGCATTGATCTATGTTTGTTTGAAGGATAGCTATCTTATTGTATTTTGAAAAGTGGTATGGGTATATGTACTTAAGTTTGATGAGATGTATGCCACTAGATTGAAGTTTGTGTGTTAGTGTGCTGCTTATATAAATTGAGTCCATCGCTTGACGATAAGCAACAATTTTAAGTTGAGGGTGTTGATATACTATCAAAATAGAGCACTTTTGATGCCTAAAACATGGAATTTTGTATGTTATCAATGCAATGTTAGTAGATTTGATGTGTTTTAGTGTTTTGTTTGTAGGATTCCAGGGTTGTCACAAAATTTGGACAAAATATGCAGAAGTTGCTGAATTTGAGGATCCACGAGACCTTTTATGAGCTGTAAAATATTCTATGGGTTGTGAAGGAGGTTTAGTGTGCAATTCAAGTGAAGGGTTTATTTTTGAATTTAGTTCTACGAATATGCATATGAGCCATAGAAGACATTATGAGCCATAGACCTAGTCTCATACCCTGAGGACTAGAGATTGAGGACCTTCTTAAATTCCATCAGATAAACCCCCCCATAGGCCATAGAGGGTAGTCGTAGAAGCTAAATTTAGAATTGAAGCAATAGTTTATAAAAGCCTAACTACGAGCCATAAATCACTATACAGCCCGTAGAGCACCTTATGGAGCCTATTAACCCAAATTATTGAGAGGTCCTCAAAAGTTTCATCGAAGGTTGCACATGAAGACATCCAGATTAAGTTTGAGTTCACGACCAACAAAGCTATGGTTGAAAGGGAAAGTAAATGATGAGTTGAGGCACGAATCAATCTCTCCTTTTAAAACTTAAAAAAAAATTTGAGTGCAAGAATTAGAGGTATAGATCTATCCGAAGATAAGTTGTCCTTTGGAAGTCGATTGGTTAAGCTCTACCTTTCGAGAAGCTGCTCGAAGTTAAGCATTGTCCTTTGGAAGTTAGTTGGTCAAGCTCTACCTTTCAATAAGCTGCCCAAAGCTAACCTATCCCTTGGAAGTCAATTGGTCAAGATCCACCTTTTGAGAAGTTGCCCGAAGCTAAGCATTATTCTTTGGAAGTCGATTAGTCAAGCTCCATATTTTGAGAAGCTATCCAAAGCTAAGCATTGTCCTTTGGAAGTTGATTGGTCAAGCTCTACCTTTCAAGAATCTACCCAAAGTTAAGTTGTCCTTTGGAAGTCGATTGGTCAAGCTCCACCTTTTGAGAAGCTGCCGAAGCTAAGCATAGTTCTTTGGGAGTCGAGTGGTCAAGCTCCACCTTTCAAGAAGCTGCCCAAAGCTAAGCATTGTCCTTTGGAAGTTGACTGGTCAAGATCTACCTTTCAATAAGCTACCCAAAACTAAGCATTATTCTTTGGAAGTAAATTGGTCAAGCTCCGGCTTTTGAGAATCTACTTGAGGCTCAGCACAGTCCTTTGGAAGTTGATTGGTCAAGCTCAAACTTTCATGAAACTACCCATAGCTAAGCATCATCCTTTGGAAATCGATTGGTTAAACTCTACCTTTCAAGAAGTTACCGAGGCTCAGCATAGTCCTTTGGAAGTGGATTGGTCAAAGCTTTACCTTTCAAGAGTCCAAACAGGGTCACACACCGTCTTCTAGACGTCGAATGGAATAAGCGTATTCCTCCTAAAATAGATATGATTTCTTATCTCACTTGTATTTTATATTTTTTTATAAATTTTTATGAACTAACCATTTCCATTTAGTTGCATTAGAAATTGCAGGTCCCAAATGTTTAAAAGCAAAAGATGATTCAAAATGATTCTCATTTCTTAAACATAATTATTTGTTTCTACATATTGCTTTGATATAAGCCATTTTCGTACCCTAATTAGCCACATCATTTACATCGCATTTCTCCTAATTCAAGATACTATTATTCCTATTTCGAGTCTTGCATTGTCCATTTTATCTTTAGGAATCTCATTCGTTCCTAAATTCAGAACTACACACGACCTGATTCTCGTATAACTAGAGATATGTAGGCAACTTGAAACTAAAGTCTCGGTCATAATTTTATTTCACAACTCCTTTTATTCTACTTGGTCACTCCGATAATATTTCATCAGTCAGATTAAATTGGCTAATTCATTAACTTTCTATGCTAGAAAATTCACCCTTCATTCCCGAGCAAAAAAAGGGCAATTGTTGACACCCAATTTTGACCAATCTGTAACATTTGATTAAAATAGGGTTTTTCTAAATTTTTAAAATAAACGAATTTATTTTCAATTTTATCAAATTAATTGCGTATTTTTAAAAAAAAATAACATTCTTGAGTTTTAAAAAAAATTCTTACTTATTTTCTCAATTTTAAAACTACCTTTATTATTATTATTATTATTATTATTATTATTATTATTATTTATACTATTTATTATTTTAGTTGTAATAGTAGTAGTAATATTTAAATATATCAAAATCGTATTTTAAATACATTCTATATTATTTTTAATTTTTTTTAACAATTTTAGCATATATTACTTTTTTAAGATAAATTTATTATTTTAAAATATTATATATTTATGTAGATGCGATGACAATCTATTCAATCTAACCCCAATTCATTCAATTCGTGGTCTTTCTAATCCAATTTGTTTCAAATCTACCCAGATTTTTTACAATTTCTTTTAACCTAAATTAAATTAATTTGTGACTTAATTTTAAATACCCAACTTCTTATCAACAATTAATCTTGTCCATTGAGTAATTTTAATCCAACATCTTGGATTAAATCTCAATCTTTGCTATTTTGACACCATACAACCCCAATTCCCAAAATTCATCCCTTTTTCTCCTATCTCCCTCATGCCACTTTCTATACGAACAACCCCTACCACAGCCGAAAATCCACGTACAACACCACTCTCTGTCTCTCTCTTTCCCCCTTTACCACTAAAACTTGCCGCAAAACTACCTTGCAACCGACGAAGTTATTCAGGCCAGCAAACCAATCAAGAATGAAGATTTGTCAAGTTTTAAAGCATTACGAATTCTGTTTGGTTTCTTTTCACTTATTCTGTATATTTTGGTTGTGTGATTACGTGCTTGTTCATCTTGATTTAGATTATTTCTCACACACTTGGGTTGTTATTTTCTGATTAATACTCTTCTCACATGTATAATGTTAGTCTTGTGATGATACCATATAACTTGACTCAATGAAATTGGGCTCCATTTTATTTATATTAAATATCAATTTGCCTATCTATGCCCATTTGCTTCAGTTATTTTGGCTATTTTAATGTTGGAAAATGTAACAACCGCAAAAAGTGCCCAAAACACGTTCCTTGAAATGTATAGAATTTAAATTTTCATATATCTCAAAATCATTTGTTATTTCATAAATGCGACTTCGAATTCTTATTCAGGGGGTCCCAATTAGGGGAAAAAAGGTCTAACCCTGATTTAAGAGAAAAGATTTAGCAATTAGGAAATTTCAATAACATAAATTCTAGTGGGGTTTTCGCGCCACCTCGGGGACATGCCCCTATGTTATTTTGGACATTGTTTTTCAGCTTTGGTCCAAAATGTTCCCATACATGTTTTTACCTAATGAATAGGGTCTTCAAACCTTACCTTTATTCCTTTGTTGTGATCTTCATTGATGATATTTTGATCTACTCACATAGTATAGAGGAGCATATGGGCCATTTGAGGGTTGTGTTGCAAATGTTGAGGGAGCAGAGATTGTATGCTAAATATGACAAGTATGAATTTTGGTTGAAAGAGGTTGCATTCTTGGGTGATATGGTGTAGGGGATGGTATAAAAATGGATCTTAAGAAAACCAATGTAATTAGGAATTGGCCTAGACCATTGACCCCATCGGATATTAGGAGCTTTTTGGGTCTTGCAGATTACTATAGAAGATTTGTGAATGGGTTCTCCTCCATTGCTTTTCCTATGACTAAATTGACTCTTAAAAAGGTTAAGTTTGTGTGGATTGATGAATGTAAGAGAAGCTTCTAAACATTGAAGGATAGGCTTGTGTCTGCTCCTATATTATCACTACCGGATGGGCTTGAGGGTTTTGTTATGTATTATGATGCATCTAGAGTTGGTTTGGGTTATGTGCTTATGCAAAATGGTAAGGTTATAGATTATGCTTCTGGACAACTCAAAGTGCATGAAAGGAACTACCCTACCCATGATCTAGAGTTAGCCGCTGTGGTGCTTGCATTAAAGATTTGGCATCATTATTTGTATGGGGTGCATGTGATGCCTTCACTGATCATAAGAGCCTCCAATATGTCTTCACTCAAAAAGATCTCAATTTAAGACCAAGAAGGTGGCTAGAATTTCTCAAAGATTATGACATGAGTGTGCATTATCATCTAAGTAAGGCAAATATAGTGGCGGATGCTTTGAGTCGGGTGTCCATGGGTAGACTAGCTCATGTGAATGGTGGTGATAGAGAGATGGCTAGGGAGGTGCATACATTTGCTAGATTGGGGGTTAGTTTGGAAGATGTTGGTAATGGTGTTGTTGTTACAGATGGTTCTAAATCTTCTTTGGTTGATGAGCTGATAGCAAAACAAGATCTTGACTCCTCCTTGCTTGAATTGAAGGCCTTGGTAAAAGAGGGTAAAGTAGAGGTTTTCTCCCAAGGGGGAGATGGTGCCCTTAGGTGTTAGAACCCTAAACTTAACTTAAACCCCGAAAGTCTTTAATTGGCTTGATTTAATAAAGTTTGGGACCGAATGCAATATTTTTTCTAAGTTCGGTCCTTAATTATAATTTGAGGTGGGGTCAAGTGTATATGGACTCCTTTGATTGATCCAAGTGGTATACTTGTTGTCTATATATATACAAGCATATCTTGTACAAGATCAACAAGTTTACACTTAGAAAAAT
>JAOTQJ010046154.1:0-14807 GCA_025642045.1 Solanum sejunctum
GTTGTTTAATTTTTTTGCATGTTGTCGTATTTTGTATTTATCTATCAAGATCATTTATTTTCTAATAACATGGTAATAGTTTATTTTGCAGTGTTCGTGACATAATTCATGGAATCTACCTTTTCGAACAAAAATAGAAAAAGAGTTGACGGTGATAATTGATGATTTCTTTTGGTGGTAATTAATACATTCATTTTTTACATCAAATATGGATTAATGATATTTATTATTGAAACATCTACCTACTACAAGTAATTATTTAATTTTTATATAACTATATATACTTGAATTTTTCTAAATAAAGTAATTTCATATTTCTAATTCAAAGTCATAAAAAGTATCACACAAAGAAAGGAAATTAATCGTTCGAAGCAGCACTCATCATCGGAGAGAATAATACATCCAATATCAATTTATTATTTTTTTAGTAAAAACAAACCTACCAATAGATCCCGTCAATGCTTTGAAATAATTTTATTCCTCGTATTAACTGTATCATTTATTTTTAGTTTTTGCACTATTTATTATAAATTTCAATTGTTAGAATAGAAATATACTAAGAATATATTAAAATAGTTTCTAATTTGTCTATATTAAGAAAAAAGCTATGGATCAATAACAATTAAAACTTTATGTTGTGTTTATTAATAAGAAATTATCATCTAAAGAGTTATATTATTTTTATGTTATATAGAAAACATGTTAATTAAAAAAAAGGTTAACTACAAGAAAATTAAAGTCAATTTTATTGCGCGAGTATTCGTCAAGAGAAAAAAAGGCTTGAAAATCTTTTTGTAAAGTTAATTTTTTGAGTCGAATCTTATTAATGACAAGTATTTTTAATAATTTATCCTTTTGTCAGAGAAAAATATCAAAATGTTAAAGTAGATGTAGTATTTTTATATATTTTTTAATTAATAGACGCATGATACACATGGAATACATATATACTAAATTAATATTACTTTAAAAATATGAAGGTCTTTAGAATTATTGGTTGAAGTTTCTACTCTTCATTAAAAGACTTTGTAATTTTAAAAAATTATCATTTACTATTTTCCCCAAATTATTATTTGATTCCATTTAAAATATTAAAAATTGAGTTCTAAAATATATGATAAAAGAAAAATATATTTTTAAAAATTAAGAAGTCTCAAATATATAGGGAGAGGAAAGTATAAGGTAAGAGATATATTACGAGAATTAATAATTAAAGAATTCTGACATATATAGCAAGAAAAAATATATTTTAAAAATTAAAGAATTTGTAAGATATATGATAAGAGAAAATTATTTACCGTAAGAGATATTAGGAGAATTAATAATCAAAGAATCCTAAAATATATGATAATAAGAGAAGATTATATGGTAAGAGTTCTAAGATATTCTCTCATCAAAATATATGAAGTTTTTTATATTCTTAAGTTATTTGTTATTAGACAAGTTCTTTTTCTGTCATTTTTATTTTTAATATATTCAAATTTTTTATCGTATTTAATTTAATAGTATTGACGTGAGACATACGTGCAACGCACATGTACGTTAAACTAGTATACATAAAACATCTATGTTAACAGAGTCACCATTATATTTGTGTTGATGAAATACAATATGTATTTCATTATATAGGGTTAAAATAATTTTTTTGGTATATATAGTAAATGTCGAATAACCCTTCAACTGGTTCGGATATCTACCACTTCAGATTTTAAACCTCTTTAATAAAAATTCTGACTCCACCATTAAATATGGTCCATCATGTCTACCAGAATCAGATCAAGTAAGATTTTCAATGGAGAAAAACTAAAATCTAGCCAAATTTCAAATGTGTGAAGATCTTTTTAAATTGGACACTATTTAAAGATTATCAGTCATTGGAACCTACAACATGTAAAGGCTGAAGTGCCAAGCAAATGTAGACAAATGATTGTAAACAATGGAGACTTGTTCAAGAAAGATCTCTTAGCTTTTCAATAGATCCAGGCCATTGTTTTATACCTGTATCAACTGCAAAAAGATACAACCGAATTCGCGTATCTCCGAGGTCAACAAGCAGTGTAGGTACAGATGAGCAGGGGCGGCCAGGCAACATATTGCCACTCGGTTCATCTTAAAAGAGTGCTTTTGATGCGGAGTACAAATTTAGTATGAAAATTCACTGACATTGCAAAAAATACGACACATTCAATGCTAAAAGCCTTACGGATTGAATCCATAAAATCCGTCTCTGAGTAGGTCCTAATGTCCAAGGATTTTATCTGGCATATGTTGCTCGGAAGCTAGTCAAGATCAATTAGCCTGTCCGAATTTCCTAAAAGTAATCACCAAGACGCCAAGTCTCAAGGCTTCATGAACCATTGAAGTTTGAACATCTTCCGAGTTGCTTGCAGTCGGAGAAATCCAGCTTCTTCAAACTTTTGCAACGCCGTAAGTCAAATATAGTTCAAGACATAACTGTGCACAAGCAATTGTAAAATTGAGTTAAATCAAAATAAGTATATACTTGAAAGGACATTTTTAACAACAGCTCAAGATTTCCAGAAAAAATGTTAACTCATCAGTTTTAAGCACCCTAAGATTTTACATTTTCTCGAATGTTTTGGCCCTCGAGTTCACACCCTTAAATGCTCGTGGAATAATAATAATAATGTTAAACAACATACCCAGTGTAGTCCGACAAAGTGGGGTTTGGAAGATTAAGTATGCACAGAGCTTACCTTTACCTCAAATATTGCTTGATCGGCCCTCGGCTCTCGGCTCATAAAAAATAATACTTTCTCCATCTCATTTTATGTGACGTCATTTGACTTGAAATGATTAAGAAAAAAAGGAAGAGTTTTGAAACTTATGGTCTAAAACAATCCTTAAGTATTTGTGTGGTTGTAAATCATTTTATTAAGGATAAAGGAGAAATTTTAAAGTTAAATTGTTTCTAATTATAGTAAAATGATATTCTTTTTGGTTTGGATTAGAACAGAAAGGGTGTCACATAAATTGGGACGAAGGGAGTATTCAATACTATAGAAACAATATGAAAAGAAAACACACCTCGCATACTAAGGATTGAACCACTGGAAAGGAGTAATCTAGTAGTGTGGTGTTAAAAGAATACGTGGTCATGCACAATACTGTGTTCATATTTAAATCTTAACCCGACAAACTACTCGTCAATCCGAGTTTGAAACAAGAAGTTATGCATGCTTTACCCAAAATGCGGAATAGCTGTCTCAAGCATTGACCGCCATAGAGAGTGCGATGCAGTAGCCATTGAGATGAAGTTCAGTGAGATACAGACTGCTCAGCAGTGAAAGGCAATAAGGACTTTGGAATTTAGGCCAAGTCTGGAACACATGGCAGTGTGTCGCGCTGCGAATCTTGGTAACCTTCACTGCATTGGGGACCATGACATGGTGCCCATCATGATGATGTTCACTGCAAAGAGGGCCACATGCACTAGGCCCCATTTCAGTTCCCGTATCTATAAATCGAACCTAATCCAAATTCTTCAACCTTTTCACTTATTCTTTGTTTTTGAGAGCGCTAGGACTAATCTCCTCTCCTCTCAACACCTCCCCACACCATGAGGCAAGTCCTCTCACCCAGTTCTAAGTAATTCCTAGTGTTACTAACATCTGTATGAGTATTCTTACCATGATTCCAACCTATGATTATAGAATCTTCAAAGAATATGATTATAGAATCTTCAAAGAAACCCTTCTCAAAGGCTAAAGAGTAGAATTTCTTCACCAAGTTTAAATTTTTATCGGTGATTTAGGAGCGATTAACGTATGAAAGTTTATCCTCTACGTCCAGGATCATCATTGTTCTTCAGCACGCTACATTCTTCACGTCTACGAGTTCTCCTCCATGAATAAGTCGGGTTAAGTCATGAAAATCTATATTCTTGCTCATGTTAATGCATCATGAATTGAACATTATGAACTCGTTATTATCATTCTAAATCCTCTTCATGATATTTTTCTTTCAAAATACAAACCTTATGATATATGACATGATTTACATGGCTGCGATTTGTGAACAATGATTTTGCAACATAATGCACATGAATGAACCATGAATATCAGCTTTCGAGCTAACTATGATTCATGAGTTTTTGAGCTAATTATGATTTATGAAGTTTTGAGCTAAACTTCATGTAGTGAACAAGGAGTAATATTGTTAACTGTGAGGGAATGCGTCTACACGACAAGTGCACAAAACTACATATGTCAATGTAGGTTGTGAATCATTCCATCAGTTCGGACAAACCCTATATGAAATCCTAAAGTGGCTTACTGTAAATTCTTGTTGGCAAGCATGTTATGTAGGTCTCATACACCGGCAAGGTTGAAATGGAAGACATGGTACTATTGAAACAAGACCTAGAATTCATAAGATCGTTCTTCGTGAATGTTGAAGAAGGATTAGATAAGATCTTTGGGAACGTATTTTAGACGTGGCATATGAGGCAAAAGATGTCACTGATTCAATTATTGTTTGAGATAATGGTCTCTTAAATCTTATTTTCTCACTTCCTATTACCATAAAAAAGATCAAGCTTATTAAAGAAGACAACTCCAATTTACTTGAGAAGATTCCCAAGAATAAGAGCCTCACTGTTATAAACATTCCAAAGACGGCAGTTGAAAGCAAGTCAAGGACAACTGGTAAAATAACGGTAGGTTTTGAGGAGGAGACAAAATGGATACTTAGAAAGCTCACCAGTTGACCCGCAAATTTAGATGTCATTTCGTAACTGGTATGCCAGGTTCTAGTAAAACTACTTTGGCATACAAAGTATCCAATGATAAATCAGTTTCAAGTTATTTCGACCTTTATGCATGATGCACAGTCGACCAAGAATATGACGAGAAGAAATTATTGGATACAATTTTCAATCAAGTTAGTGACTCAGATTCAAAATTCAGCAAGGATATTGACATTGCTGATGCACTGCAGAAACAACTATACGAAAAGCGGTATCTTATTGTCTTAGAGGACGTGTGGGATCCTACTACATAAGATGAGTTAAAAAAGACCTTTTCCTCTAGTTGAGAAAGGAAGTAGAATTATTTTGACAACTCGAGAAAAGAACGTGGCTTTGCATGGAAAGCTCTACACTACTCCTCTTAACCTTCGATTGCTAACCAAAAGAAAGTTGGGAGTTACTAGAGAAAAGGGCATTTGGAAACGAGAGCTGCCTAGATGAACTATTGGATGTTGGAAAAGAAATAGCCAAAAATTGTAAAGGGTTTCCTTTGGTGGCTGATCTGATTACTGGAGTCATGTAGGGAGGGAAAAGAAAAAGACTGTGTGGCTTGCAATTCTAAATAATTTAAATTCCTTTATTTTGAAACGCAAAGTGGAAGTGATGAAGGTTATAGAATTAAGTTGGTTTGAGGTTGGAAAGGTGGCTTTGTTGGGACCAGATTTGGTTATGGAGGCTCTTGAAAAGGTTAAGATAATTAGAGAAAGATTAAAGACGGCCCAAAGTCGTCAAAGGTCTTATGCCGATGTGAGGAGAAGGGATATTGAATTCAAAGTTGGTGATTGAGTCTATTTGAAGGTGTCACCCATGAAAGGTGTGGTTCCTTTTGGTAAAAAGGGCAAGTTGAGTCCAAGATATGTGGGTCCTTATAGGGTAATGAGGAGGATTAGTAAGGTAGCTTATGAGTTAGAATTGCCTAGTGAGATGGATTTGGTTCATCCGGTCTTTCTTGTATCTATGTTGAGGAAATGTGTGGGAGACCCTAATGCTATTGTGCATCTTGATGTTGTGGGTGTTGTTGAAGACAATTTAGCCTATGAAGAGGTTCTGATTCAGATTTTGGATAGACAAGTGAAGACATTGAGGAACAAGGATGTGACTTTCGTTAAGGTCCTTTGGAGAAATCAACAAGTCAAAAGTTCTACTTGGGAGGCCAAAGCGGACATGCAAAAGCGATATCCTTATCTCTTTCATTCTACTCAAGCCTAAGGTACTAATTCTAAGTCATCTATATGATATCAAGTCTTAAGTTCAACCCTCATGTCACTGCATACAGTCATGTTTAAATTGACAAGTTCATAATGATTTTACACTTATGTTGAGATTTTTGAAATGATGTTTAAGTGCATTGTTGCATCCTTATGTGGGCTGAAATTATCTTGTTTACATTTGTCATTATTTTTCTTTGACATTCAGGGATGAATGTTCCCAGGGGGAGATATTGAAATGACCGCAAAAAGTGCCCAAAAATGTGCATTGAAAGTGCCCAGAATCGTAATTTCCATATATCTGAAAATTTATGCGTGATATCAAAAATTCGACTTCATATTCTTGATCAGGGGGAAAAATTGAATGAGAAATGGGTCCAACCCCAATTTTAGAGTAAACGAATAAAAATTTTATTTTTCAAAGTTGCAATTTCTAGTGAGCTATTTTCGCCCCTGGAACGACGCGCCAAGGGCGCGCCATAGTGTATTTTCTGTCCAATTTTTCTATCTCGGTCCAAGACTTTTGGATCTTGGGCCTAAGTGTTCCCATGTGTGCAAATACCTATACTTAACCATATTTCACCTTCATATCATCCAAAACATTCCCAATACTCACTCAAATACTTAGACAAATATTTCACCCCAAATTTCAAGTCCCAAAACTTATCCGGATTTTAAGAATTTCACTCAAGCTTCAAGTCTTCATTTCCAATCTTCATCAAGAATTCTCCAAAGCTAAGGTATGTGGGTTTCAACCATTGGGTCTTTTCACCCATGGTGCCCAAGCTTTCTTTTACCCTAAATTGCATGATTCTAAGTTGAGTCACTTATGGATCTTTCTTATTATGAATTTGACTAAAAACTATGTTGGGGTTTTATGAAATTGTGACTATTTTAGCATATTTTTAAGCTCTGAATCTTTGATCCTTTATGAGATTTGAGGAAGAGTTTTCATGTGTATTGCTTGAGGGTGTTACCAAGTATTTATATATGGTTTTACATTGAATTTTCTTGCATGATTTCATCCCTAAATTGCATGGTTTTACACTAGCACTACACACTTGTCAAGTGTTTGACAAAATGTCCGGCTATGTTTTCTTGAGGAATTGAAGGTCCAATGCATGTCTTATAAGTTGAATGACTTTATGATGATGAAAGGAATGTTTGTATATGATATTCTCCTATATCATGTTGGGATTGACCATGCCCTACTCGGGGGGTTGTGAGCCCGGGTAACCATGTCAAGGGGTATGTACCTTGATAATTGAATTGAGGGATTGGTATCTCAATTACCATGGATGGTAGGGTGAGATGATCCACCAACCAATCAAGGGGTTTGTACCTTGATAACCAGGTTGAGGGGTTTGTACCTCAATCACCATGGGTGGTAGGGTGAGACGATCCACCAACCATGTCGAGGGGTTTGTACCTAGATAACCAGGTTGAGGGGTTTGTACCTCAATCACCATGGGTGGTAGGGTGAGACAATCCACCAACCATGTTGAGGGGTTTGTACCTTGATAACTAATTGAGGGGTTTGTACCTCAATCATCATGGGTGGTAGGGTGAGACGATCCATAAGCTAATTGAGAGGTTGATACCTTAATGGACTAAGAATTATATAATGATAATCTCTTCTTGCAAATGTATTGTGTTCTATGTAAGCATAATTTACTTCAAGCATTTTCCATGCATGCCATATTGTTATATGTTACTCATTGCCTATGCTTATGCATTTCGATTATGATGCTTATTGCTTGTTGTATTGCATCCTACATACTTTTCACATTCAAATGTACTAACGCATGCTCTATGCCTATATGATGTCACTATGTATGAATCGGAACCTCACTTGAGCATCTTCCTCCACGTGGCTAGTATGACTTCTCTCAAACTAGTTGGTGAGTCCTCCACTCCGGGGACAATGTCTATGATCTCATGTTATGCACTAAGACTATCTTTCTTTTATGTATGTATTGACTATAAGGGTGAGCCCGGTTGCTTGTCTTGGCCCCCCTCCTATCTAAGTTTTAGAGGTGTTGTTGGACATGTTATGTATTAAGCTATGACTCTCTTGCTTTGATATTTATATTATGAAAGTTTTCCTTGTCCTTATTCCTAATCTAATTATGTTATTTAATTGCTTCCGCGATCAAGGATGTGTAAGGATATGTTAAGAGGCTTGTTTGGAGGTCTTTCGGGTTCCCCATTCGCCCATGTCACGTCTAGGCCCTAGGCTTGGGTTGTGACAACTTTGGCCTTGTGGATGACCATCTCTACCCTTGTTACGATTACGAGGATAATCAATCATCTTGTGGACCACTTCACCACACCCATAACAAGCATTAGTGTTCCTCAAACATGGGCCATCATTGCCTCTACCATATCTTAGGTACATAGGATTAGGCACCATACCACTACCTTGGAATCTTGGGTTGTCATTAGCAAAACTTATATGAGGAGCATCGGAAGACCTTTGGCCTTGATGAAACTGGCCACCCTTGGGACCTTGCCTTCAAAATGGGCCTTCTGAGCCTCACTTATTCTCCTCTTCTTCAACTTTTTCCCCTGCAATTGTTCAACATAAGTCATAAGGCGGGACAAGTCCATATCACCTATCAACATGGCGGCACGACATTCCTCATTCACCAAATAGGATTCACCCATCACAAACTTGCTCATCCTAGACCTTGGTTCGACCACCAATTGTGGAGCATATTTGGAGAGTTGGTTGAAATTAAGGGCATACTCTTTCACACTCATCGACCCTTGCTTTAGATTCATAAATTCCATCATTTTGGCCTTCCTCAGCTCAAGAGGGAAAATCGATTGTGGAACGCCGTCTTAAACTCCTCCCAAAGGATCGCATTGTTGTTCCCCTTTTCACTTTCTATTGAGCAAACCATATTAGGTCCACCCCTTTGAGTTGGTAGGCCACCGACTCCGCTTTATCCTCCAATCTAATACCCATAATGGACAACACTTTATACACCTCATCAATAAATTCTTTAGAATCCTCATCCACTTTAGACCCATGGAACTCTAGTGGGCTCATTCTTGTGAAATCTCTCACCCTATAAGCCGGAGTAGGAGCATAAGGGGCTTAAGCCCCTTGGTTGATTTGGTTAGTCATGGCATGTCCTAGCATGGTAATAGCATCATGAAACTCTTCATGGGTCGCTCCCCCATCATGAGGAACTTGAGGAGTAAGAGGGGTCGGTTGCTCCTCGGGTGAACGAGCTCTTCTTCCTCTTGGAATAGGCATGATCTAGCATAGCAAAGAACATTCATTAGGGAAGCCTTATCTTAACTTCTATAGCATGACATAGATCAAGAAGAAGGGAAACATTTTGTTAAAACACCTCATAGCCCCTCTTATAGTTGTGGTGCACTTCATAACCATGAACAAGTCTCTAATCAATGATGTGATGGATTCCAAGGAGAATTAACAACCTAGTGCTCTGATACCAAGTTTTTCACGACCCAAGCTTAGAGCCTAGATGTGATACGGTGAATGAGAACATGAAAGGTCCCCAAATAAGCCTCTTAAAATATCATTTACATATCCTTGGTCGTGGAAGCAATTAAACAACAAGAGAGTAAAAATAGGGATAAAGAGACTAAGGAAAGTTCTAGATAACCATGAATAAACAAGAGTCAAGAACATAGCATAATTACATCACTTGTCCAACAACACCTCTAGCATAGATAGGGCAGAGGCCAAGACTTTTTGAGATCACCCTCATAGTATCATGAGTTTAACATAAAGAAATATCATAAGCAAGAGTAGCATAACTAGTGTCCTCGAACTTGAGGATCACCAAAGCTTATCTTCAAGATGTCCAAAAAACTAACCACATGGAGGATGATCGTGAGGAGCTCTGGTTTCTACATGGTAACATCATGTAGGCATAGAGAATGTGTTAATATGTTTGAATGTACTAAGTATGTAGGATGCAATGCAACAAGAGATAGGCAACATAGTCAAAATCCATTATCATATGTAAGGATAGTATATTAACAAGATGACATGCATGATCAATGCTTAGAGTAAAACATGCTTATATAGAATATATTACATGTGTAGAAAGAGACCATCATCATAGAACAAGAAAACTAGTACTTGGAATCCAAGGCATACCACCCCCTTGGAAGGCGATTGAGGTATCTACCCCTCAATCGGTAGTAAGGGCATACCACCCCTGGACAAAGCGATTAAGGTATCTACCCCTCAATATGGTAGTATGAGCTTACCATCCCTCAACAAGGCGATTCAGCTATTTACCCCTCAACATGGTAGTACCGGCATAACACCCCCCGATAAGGTGGTTGAGACATATCACCCCCTCAACAAGGTGTGGTCACCTTGAAATACCACAAATACTTTTCATGAAATCATCACATACAAACATTTCTTTTATCATCATAAAGTCACTTTACTTATAAGCCATATAATAGATCATCACTAACTTAAGAATCCATAACCAAATATTTTATCAAACACTTGGTAGGCGTGTAATGCTAGTTCAAAAGTATGCAATTCAAGAGTGAAATCATGTGAGAAAACCTAATGTAAAAAATCCACCAACACTTGATAAAATCCTCATGCAAAATACATTGAAATCCCTCATCAAATCTCATAATAGATCATAGATTCATATCTAAGACATGCTTAAATAGACAACGTTTTATGAAACCCCAACTTAGTTTATAATAAAATTCATAATAAGAAATACCATAGATAATCCAACTTGAAAACATGCACTTTACATAAAAAGGAAGGTTGGGCACCATGGGTGAAAGGACCTAATGGTTGAAATCCACGTACCTTAAATTTGGAGATTTCCTTGAAGAAGATTTGAATGAGAACTTGAAGCTTGAATGAATTTCTTGAGATCTGAAATGAGTTTGGGACACTTGAATTTAGGTGAAATATTTGGCCAAGTGTTAGAGAGGGTTTAGAGAGTGTATTTAGTGATATAGAGTTGAAAAATGGCTAAGTATAGATATTTTTAAATATAGGAAAGTATGGGGCCAAGACCCCAAGGCCTTTGGGCCAAAATAGAAAACTGGGAACAAAATGTACATCTCCGTGATGGGTCCACGTCACGGAGGTGTCACATACCCTCACTGGAATTGCAAAGTTGGTGAGATTCATTTTTCATTACGGGTCTCCTAAAGTTCGAGTTATACGCATTTCCCACTCAATTTTGCCTCCTGATCAAGAACATGAAGTCAGATTTTCGATATCAAGCATGAATTTGAGATATATGGAAATTACAATTATGATCATTTTCGAGGCACATTTTTGGGCACTTTTTGGGGCGTTTCTGTCCTCAACTCTAGCAAGGCAAGATCAAGGTCTTATTTTTCCTTTATCTCCTCAATCAAAGAATACAACATGTCCTCCCTCAGGATTTTGCAAAACCACCCACAGGTGATCCACATGTTCCTCCTCACTATGGGAATAAATCAAGATATCATTAATAAAAAACACCACAAACAAATCAAGATAGGGTTTAAATACCATATTCATGAGCTCCATAAATATGGCAGGTGCATTAGTCAACCCAAAAGACATAATCACAAATTCAAAGTGCCCATACCTAGTCCAGAAAGCCGTCTTGGGAATGTCACTCTCCCTCACTTATACTTGGTGATACCCGGACCAAAGATTAATCTTAGAAAACTTACTATCCCTTTGAAATTGATAAAATAAGGTCATCAACCCTTGGTAAATGGTACTTATTGTTTATGGTGACTCTATTAAGTTACCGATAATCAATGCACATTATAAGAGAACATCATTTTACTTCACAAATAACACTGGTGCACCCTAAGGTGACTTACTAGGCCTTATAAAACTCTTTTTGAATAAATCACTCAATTGCTTTTTCAACTCCTTCAACTCTATGGAGGCCATACGATAAGGGGGAATAAAAATGGGTTGAGTATCAGGAAGGAGGCCTATACCAAAATTTATTTCCCTTTCAGGAGGAACACCGAGAATATCATCGAGAAAGACATCAAGAAACTCATTAACCACCGAAATCGACTCAATAAGAAGGACTTTGGACTGAACATCTCTAACCCTCACAAGATGATAGAGACAACCCTTAGAAATCAACTTTTGGGCTTAAAGGCAAGAAATGAATACACCCTTGACCATCACATCGCAACTTTCCCACTCAAGGATGGGTTCATTAGGAAATTAGAATTAAACCCTACGGGTTCTACAATCAATAGAAGCATAATAAGCATGCAACCAATCCATCCCAAGAATGACATGAAAATCCACCATATTTATTTCAACAAAATCACAAGGCAAGATTTTATACAAAATGAACATAGGACAATTTCTATAAACTCTTCTAGCAATAATAGGCTCACCAACGAGGGTAGACACTTCATAAGGCTCACACAATAATTCAGGACTAACATAAAGCTTTTTGGAAACAAAAGTAGTAATAAAAGAAAGAGTGGCACCCTGGTCTATTAATGCATCACCTCAAAATCAAAAATCTTTAACATACCTGTAAAGCATTACTCAAAGTCTAGTGACCCATAGAGGGGTATGGTTTAGAACATCGATGGTCATCCTCATAATCCTTAGTAACCTATGGACAATGTCCAAACTCGTGATCTTTTGCACCACACTCAAACACATGCACTCGAACTGGCTAAACAATCTCCTGGATTGTGCTTTCCATGATTGTAGCACAGAGGAAAAGCTTGACCATCAACATCCTTACCCTTCTTTTGAGCATATGGACAATCAACAATCTTGTGGCCCATCTTGACACCCATAACATGCAGCTGTATTCCTCAGACATCTGTCATTATGATTTCTTCCACATTTTGGGCACTTAGGGCTAGTCCTCCTACCATTGCCATCTTCAATTTGGACCCTTCTTCTCCCTTCCTTGAGGCCACCGAGCAATCTATCTTCCTATGCCTAACACCACCACACTAGAAACAATCTGAAAATCCCACCAAGCACTTTCCTTGATCTTTCTTACCATACCATTGACAAGTGGCAAAAGGGGTTGTTTTCTTTAGGCACTTGGGCACCAGTAGTCTAGCAGAAGATGAAGCACCCTCAACTCGGGCTCTCTTAGACTTTTTATCCTCCCTCTTACCATTTGAGCTCTTAGGGATGCCCATCGATTGGTTGAGTTGGGTGGTCATAGCTTTGGCCAATATCCGTAGAGCATTGCGAACCTTCACATTAGAAATATCACCTTCCTGAATAGCTTAAGACATATTCTGAAATATAATAATTAAAAATAAGAAATAAGCCTTAGAGGACCTAGCTCTGCAATACTACTTAGATCATAAAGAAGTAAAGTATTTCTTAAAATGCCTTATAGCCTCTCACTCATAGTTGTACATGCTTCACAACTATGAATAAACTTTAATGACGTGGTGGGTTGGATTCCAAGGACTATTAATAACTTAGTACTCTGATACCAAGTTTGTCATGATCTAAGCCTCGGGCCTAGACGTGACACGGCGAATGAGAACACGAAGGGACCCCAAACAAGCCTCTTAGCATATTAATGACACATCCTTGGTCATGGAAGCAAAGTAAATAACAACAAGAGATAATAAAAAAGGAAAGCAGGACTAAGGAAAGTCTTGAATATAAATAAAGCATAAGAGTCAAGCTCATAGCATAATAACATCACAATATTTCAACAACACTTCTAAACGTAGAATGGAGTGGAGGCCAAGACACTTTCCGGGCTCACCCTCATATTGTCAAATGTTTAACATTAAAAAGTCTTAGGAATAGCAAAAGAAAGTAGATAGTGTCCTTGAACTTGAGGACTCATGAAAGCTTATCTTCGTAGAATCTCACTAGCCACGTGGAGGTTGATCAAGGAGTTCCAGTCCCTACATGGTGATATCACGTAGGCATAAAGTACGCGTTAGTATGTTTGAATGTAATAAGTATGTAGGATGTAATGCAACAAGACATAAGCCAATATAGTCAAAATGCACAGTAATAGGCAATAGATAAGCATAATCTCAATATAGCATGCATGATCAATGCTTAAAGTAAAACATGTTTATAAATCATTCAACTTACATAGAACATAATACATATGTGGGAAGATACCTTAACTGACAAAGAATAAGACCAAGCAAGCTACAACTTGGAATCTCAATAATTACCCCTCACTGGTAAAGAGGTGGTCTACTAGTCAAGGTAAATCATACTTTACCTTACGGGAGCCCGTCTCATTTCGGAGAAGTACCTTCCTTACAGGAATCCGTCCCATTTCAGAAAGGATTTCCTGAGAAACTTCACCTTATAGGAGTCCGTCCCATTTTTGAAAGAATTTCAAGAGAAAGTGCACTAAATGAATCTACTAGTAAAGCAAGGGTAAAGAATACTCCTATATTGGCACATAGTTTGAGGAAAGAGAGTATCCCCTCAATCCACCGGTGCTAAGCCTAATTCCACGAAATAATTAAAATAATCATATCTTTAGTAACTTGTAATAAACATAGAATCATAACACAAGTAACTCTAAAACATCTTTGACCTCTAAAGGTGAGCCTAGCTTTAAAACAAAAGAATAAATCATCATCAAACATTACCCTTGCATTAACATCAAAGGCTCAACAACAACATACCCCAGTGCCTCAAAAGGCTCCCGCTCATTGCGGGGTGAGGGGGGGGTCAGATGTACGCAGCCTAACCCCTATGTTTAGAAACATAAAGCGGCTGTTTCCAGATGACCCATGATGAGCGTCGAAAGTTGCATTGACTAACTGCTACTTCATGAATGAAAAAAGCGCAGATAGTTTAAAGAGCCATTTTG
>JAOTQJ010046185.1:0-12420 GCA_025642045.1 Solanum sejunctum
TCTATCTACAACAACCCAAATAGAGTCAAAATATTTCCTAGTCTTACGCAAGCCAACTATAAAATCCATGTTGATCTACTTCTCTTCCAAGTAGGAATCTCTATGTCTTGGTGTAGGCCACACGGCCTTTGATGTTTGACTTTCACTTATTGGTAATTGTGATATTCGTATATGAACTTGGCAATGTCTTTCTTCATGCCACCCCACCAATACACCTCCCTCAAGTCTCTTTACATCTTTGTAGAACTGGGGTGAATGGAATAGGATGAATTATGGGCATCCTTGAAGATCAGTTCTCTCAAATCAACCACATTTGGCACACACAATCAACCTTGGTATCTAAGGGCACCATCTCCCCCTTAGGAGAAAACTTGCACTTTACAATCTCTCACCAAGGCCTTCAACTCTATAAAGGTGGTGTCAAGATCTGATTTTTACTTTACCTCCTCAATCAAGAAAGACTTAGAACCATAAACTACTACTACAACACCATTATCAACTTCATCCAACCTAACCCCCATTCTAGCTAATCGGTGAACATGTCAAGCCACCTCTTTGCCACTATCAAAAGCATCAGCTAGACTACCATAGACACCCTACATAGAGCATCGGTCACAAAATTAGCATCGGAGATAATCTTTAAGGAGCTCTGACCATCTTTTTTTTCTCAAGTTAAGATCTTTCTGGGTGAACACATATTGGAGACTCTTATGGTCATTACACACATCAACATGAACCCCATACAGGTAGTGATGCCAAATTTTCAAAGCAAATACCATTGCCACCAATTCAAGATCATGGGTGGGATAATTCTTTTTGTGCACCATAAGTTCACCTTACCACTTTGCATTAAAAGACACCCCCAACCTAATTCTTAAGGCCTCACAATATACAATGAGTCCTTCCAACCCTTCCAGTATAGAAATGATAGGAGTGGAGATAAGCTTATCTTTTTCAAAGTTTGGAAATTCTTCTCACATTCATCGGTACACACAAATTTTTCCTTCTTTCGTGTCAACTAAGTCGTTGGAGAAGAAATAAAAGAGAAGCCATTCACAAACCTCTTGTAATAATCTGCCAAACCCAAGAAACTTCTAATGTCCGATATAGTCAAAGGTCTAGGCAAATTTCTAATCACCTCTATTTTCTTAAAATCTATCTTAATGCCATCACTCAACACCACCTGCCCTAGAAAATCAACCTATTTCAACAAAAACCCACATTTCTCATATTTTGTATACAACTTCTCCCTTAAGTGATCCGCAACCTTACTATGAGAATAAATGAAGATATCATTAATAACAATTACCAAACAAAGTTAAAATGCCCATATCTAGTACGGGAAGTCATCTTAGGAATGTCACACTCCCTCACTTTCACTTGGTGATACCTAGACCGAAGATCAATCTTAGAAAAGTTACTAGCCCGTTGAAGTTGATCAAAAAGGTCATTAGTCCTTGTTAGAGGATATTTTTTCTTTATGATGACTATATTAAGTTATCGATAATCAATGCACATTCTAAGAGAACCATCCTTTTTCTTCACAAATAACACAGGTGCACCCTAAGGTAATTTATTAGGCCTTATGAAACTCTTCTCTAAGAAGTCCTTCAATTGCTCTTTCAACTCCTTCAACACCGCTGGGGCCATACAGTAAGGAGGAAAAAATAGGTTGAGTATCGAGAAGGAGGTCTATACCAAAGTCTATTTCCCTTTCGGGAGAAACACTAGGAAGCTCATTGGGAAAGACATCAAGGAACTCATTAACCACTAGAACTGACACAATATGAAGGAGTTTGGACTCAACCTCCCAAACCCTCACAAGATGATAAAGATAACCCTTAGAAATCAAATTTTAGGCTTTGAGGCAAGAAATGAATCTAACAATGACCACCACATCACAACTTTCCTACTCATAGATGGGCTCATTGGGGAATTGAAATTTAACCGTATGGGTTTTATAATTAATAGAAGTATCATATGCATGCAACAAATTCATCCCAAGAATGACATCAAAATCCACCATATCTAAGTCAACAAAATCACAAGTCAAGATTTTACTCAAAATGAACATGGGACAATTTCTATAGACTTTTCTAGCAATAATAGACTAACCAATGGTGGTATACACTTCATAAGGCTCACACAACAATTTGGGACTATCATGAAGCTTTTGGCAATAAAAGGAGTAATAAACTAAAGAGTGGCACCCGGGCTTATCAATGCATACATATCCAAATAAAAAATCTTCAACATACTGGTGACGACATCGAGCTCCACATCCACCCCTTGTCTTCCTTGAAGAGCATAGAATCTATTTTTCATAGAGTACCCCCTTTGTTGGCCTTTTCTTCCATTTGGACCCACATTTGTAACTTGGCCTTATGGATGAACTCTCTACCTTTGTTTTGAGCATGAGGGTAATCAATTACATTTATGAACCAATTCACCACAATCATAGCAAAATTAGAATTTTTCAAACACAGGAAATTATAGTTCTTACGATACCTTTGGTACATAGGGTTACGCATCCCACCACCACTAGCTTGGAATCTTGGATTATCATTAGAAAATCTTCTATTGGGAGTATTAGAAGACCCTTGGCCTTGGAACTTGTGGCCTTGAGGGAACCTGTCACCCTTGGAATTTTGGAATCTACCTTCAAAATGAGCCCTCTTGGATTCACTACTTCTTCTCTTTCTATGCTTCTAGTTGTTCGACATATGTTATGAAGTGGGACAAATCCATATTACCTACTAACATATTGGTATAACACTCCTAATTAACCAAGTAAGACACACCCAACACAAATTTATTCATCCTTGACCTCGGCTCGGTAACCAATTATGAGGCATTCTTGGATAGCTAGTTGAACTGAGGGCATACTCCCTTACACTCATAGAAAAACTGTATCATTTTAGTCTCACTTAGCTTGATAGGAAAAAATTGGTTGAGGAATGCGTCTTTGAAATCATCCCAAGGAGTAGCATCATCATCTCTTCTCTTTGAATTCCATTGTGTAACCCAAATTTGAGCCACCCCTTTGACTGGAAGGCCGCCAACTCTGCCTTTCCCACTTACTTGACCCTTATGACAGATAGCACTTTGTATACCTCATGTACGAACTCTTGGGGATCCTCATCTATCTTGTATCCATGGAACTCTGGATAGGATCATTCTAGTGAAATACCACACCCTAGAAGATAGATAGGGAGCATGAGGGGCTTGGACCCCTTGATGAACTTGGTTAGTTATAGTACGAGACAACATCATAACTGCATCCCGAAACTCATTTTGGGCTACCCCTCCACCTTGAGAAGCTTGACGAGTGGGAAGGGCTGGTTAATCCTCGTATGTAAGGGCTCTCCTTTGTCTCCCTCTTGGAATTGATAAGACTTAGAAGAGTAACGAGTACTCATTTGGGGAAAAAGCCTTACACTTACATCTAAAGCACAATATAGACCATGAAGAAGCGAAACATTTACTAAATAACCTCTAGTCTCCAACTCATAGTTGTGCCATGCTTTACAATCATGGATAAGACTTTAATCGACATGGTGTGTTGAATATCGGGTACCATTAATAACCTAGGGCATTCATACCAAGTTATCACAACCCTGAACCCTAAACCCTGAACCCTGAATACTGAACCCTAATCGATGTAATGATCCAAGCATATAGCCTTTATGTTACACAACACATGGGAAACCCGAAGGGACCCCATGAAAGCCTCTTAACATATTATTACACATCTTTGATCATGGAAGTAACAAAATACAACAAGAAATAGTAAATAGTGTTAAGTGGGGCTGAGGGGCAACTTTCATATAATAAACATCAAGAGTTAAGAGAGAGTCAAAGCTCATAGCATCATATAAAGCATATCAAACAATACCTCTAACCATAAAACTAAGCGGGGACGAAGACAAGTAACCAGGCTCACCCTTATAGTAAAATAAACAATAAAGAAATAGAGTCGTAATATATAACATAAGATCATAAACATTGTCGTCAGAATGGAGGACTCACCAACTAGCTTTAGAGAGATCCTACTTGCCACGTGGTGGAGGATCAAGCAGGGCTCCAGTTCCTATATGGTGACATCATATAGGCATAGAGTATGCATTAGTACATTTGAATATACTAAGTATGTAGGGTGCAATACAACAAGAGACGAGCATCATAAGAAAAATGCATAATATAGGCAATGAGTAAACATATAGCAATATGGCATGTAAAAATGATGCTTAAAGTAAAACCATGCTTATATAGAACATAATATATGTGTAAGGATAGATCATTATTAGTGAATATCCAAGGCCTACCACCTCCTTGGAGAGGCGAATGAGGTATGAACCCCTCATTGGTTGATGAGGTACAAAACCCCCAACATGGTTAATCAGGTACAAACCCCCCAACATAGTTTATGAGGTACAAAACCCCCAACAAGGTTATCAAGGTACAAACCCCTCGACATGGTTGCACAGGCCTACCACTTCCCAATCAAGGTGATCGAGGTACAAACCCCTCAATAAGGTTACCCTGGCCTACAACTTCCCGATTGAGGCTTGGTTAATTCCCAACACTCTAGAGATAATATCATATCCATACATTCCTTTCATCATCACATAGTCATTCAACTCATAAGACATGCACCTGACCTTCAATTCCTCAAGAAAATTGTAACTGAACATTTTATCAAACACTTGGCATATGTGTAGTGCTACTGTAAAGCCATAAAATTAAGGAGTTTAATTAGGAAAGAAATTTCAATGTAAACCATCAATAGATACTTGGTAACACCCTCAAGTAACATATATCAAAATCCTCCACCAAATCTCATAACAGATATTAGACTCATAGCTCAAAACATGCTAAAAAAACCATACCTTCATGAAACCCCAACATAGTGTGCAGTAAAATTCATAATAAGTAAGACCCATGAATAAATCAACTTTAAACAATGCAATTTTAAGTAAAAGGAAACTTGGCCATCATGGATTAAAGGAACCCATGAAAGAAACCCACATATATAGACTTTGGATAATTCTTGATGAAAATTGAAAATGGAGACTTGAAGCTTGAATGAGAGCCTTATAATCCAGATTTGTTTTGGGACTTGAAATATGGAGATGAAATATTGTCTACATATTTGAGAGAGCATTTTGGAATGTCTTGAATGATTTGAGGGTGAAATAAAGCTAATTATAGGTATTTTCATGCATAGGAACACTTAGGCCAAAGACTCAAAGTCTTTGACCGAATTTAAGAAAACACTAAAAAAAATATACTAGTATGCGTCACGTTAAGGGCGCAGACTACTCACTGGAAATCACATTTTGTGATTTTAAAATTTTTCTACGGTTGCTTATAAATCAAGGTTAGACTTATTTTACACTAAATTTTACCCCCTGGACAAGAATATAAAGTTAGATTTTCAATGTCACGTGCAGATTTTAAAATATATGGAAATTACGATTTTGGGCACTTCTGAGGCACATTTTCGGGCGCTTTTTGGGGTCGTTTCAATATCCCCCTTTTGGGAAGATTCATCCATGAATGTCAAAGAAACATATATGAGAAGAGTAATCATGAAAAAGTTAGACCCAATAAGAATGCAACAATATACTTAAAACATCATTTTCAAAATCTCAACCTAAGTGTAAAATCACCATGAATTTTATCAATGTAAACATGAATGCATGCAAATGATAATGGGATGAAACATGATACACGAAATCACATGGAAGACTTAGAATTAGTATCTTAGGATTGAGTAGGATGGAATTTATAAGGATATCATTTTTGCATGTCTGCTTCGGCCTCCCATGTAGCACTTTTGACTAGTTGGTTCCTCTAAAGGACCTTAATGGAAGCCACATCCTTATTCCTCAACCTCTTCACTTATCTATCCAAGATATCTACTAGATACTCTTCATATGTCAAGTTGTCTTCAACTACCCCAACAACATCATGAGGCACATAAGCATTAGGATTAGTCGCACACTTCCTCAACATAGACACATGAAAGACCGAATGAACCAATTTATTTCACTAGGCAAATCCAACTCATAGGCCACCTTACCAATCCTCCTCATTACCTTAGAAGGACCCACATATCTAGGGGTTAACTTTTCCTTCTTACAAAAATGATCCGCACCCTTTATGGGTGACACCTTCATTTTGTCCCAATCACCAACCTTAAACTCAAGCTCCCTCCTTCTAACATCGATATAGGACTTTTGGCAACTTTGGGCTGTCTTCAACCTTTCTCTAATCATCCTTACCTTCTTTATAGCATCCATTACCAGATCTGCACCCAATAAAGCTATCTCTCCAACCTCAAATAACCCAATCGGTTATCTACAATGTCTACCATAGAGAGCCTCAAAAAGATCCATACCAATTCTTAAATGATAACTATTGTTATATGCAAACTCAATCAATGGAAGATGATTATACCAACTACCCTTAAGCTCTAATACACAAGCCCTAAGCATATCCTCAAGACTTTGGATAGTTCTTTCGGCTTGGCCATCCTTTTGGGTGTGAAAGGTTGTACTAAGCTTTACGTTGCTTCAAAGATTTCTTTGGAAGGACCTCCAAAAGTGTGAAGTGAATTATGCACCATGATCTGATATAATGGACAAAGGAACCCCATGCAACCTTACCAACTCAAGAATGTATAATCTAGCATAATCCTCAGCCCTATATGTAGTCTTAACAGGTAGAAAGTAAGCCAATTTTGTCATCCCAACAACCAAAACACATATGGAATCAAAACCCTTTATAGTCTTGGGAAACACAATCACAAAATATGTGTTAATCGTTTTTCATATCAAAGTAGGAATTACTATGTCTTGGGTAAGGACAGTCGACCATTGATGTTCGGGTTTGACTTTTTTGTAACTATGACAATTGGAGACAAACTTGGCAATTTCGCTCTTCATGCATCCCTACCAATATACCTCTTTCAAATCTCTATATATTTTAGGAGACCTGATTGAACAGAGTAAGAAGAACCATGAGCCTTATCAAGAATCTTTTCCTTCAAGCCATCAATACAAGGCAAACACAACCTATCTTTGTACTTAAGGGCACCATCTCCATTTCGGGAGAAAACCACCACCTTGCCACCTTTCACTAAGGCCTTCAATTCTAACAAGGAGGGATCAAGATCTTTCTTAGCATTCATCTCCTCAACCAATAAAGATCTAGATCCATCAACACCACCACCACCATTATCAACCTCTTCCAACCTAACACCTAATCTAGTCAACCGATGGACCTCCTTAGTCACCACTTTGCCACTACGATCAACATGAGCTAGGATACCCATAGTTCCACGACCCAAGCCTAGGGACTAGAGGTGAACGATGAATGCGGAACCCAAAGGAATACCAAAGAAGCCTCATAGCATATCAGTACACATCCTTGGTCGCAACAACAATTATAATGACAATAAATGATAAGCATAAACAATGTAAAATTGGGATTAAGGAAATATCTTTCATATTATTAACAATAAGAGTCAATAGAGTCGATGCTCAATACATAAAAACACCATATGTCCAACAACACCTCTACTACATAAATACAAGAGCAGGGGCCAAGACAAAGTAATCGGGCTCACCCTTGTAGCCAAAATAGAAAATAAGAAAGTGTGTCTCAATATATATGAAGATAATCATAGACCAAGGTCCCTGAAGTGGAGGACTCACTAATAAGTTTGAGTGAAGTCGTACTAGCCACCTAGTGGAGGATGCTCAAGTGGGGCTCTGACTCCTACATGGTGATATCATGTAGGCATAGAGTATGCATTAGTTTATTTGAATGTACAAAGTATGTGGGATGCAACGTAACAAGATATATGCAATGTAATCAAAATGCATAATCATAAACAGAGGATATGTATGACATCAATATGGCATGCATGCTCAATGCTTAAGGTAAAACATGCTAGTAAACCATGATAAAAAAATATAAACTCAATATCAAAAATATACTCAAACCTCTTTATATCAAATTTCATGAAATGGAACAAATGCCCCCCACTCACGTTACGGTATAATCTTTTTGGAGAGTGTTATCAATACCCCTACTGTATGACATAGTCTTTTTGGTAGGTAGTATAATATGCCCCCTTAGAATACAATATCATCTTTTGGGTAGGGACCATGACTTATTATATCTTACAGCATCACCTTTTTAATAAAATGTCCATACCTTAAGATATGATCTTTTTGGTGGGAGCTTTTAGGCTTGCTTTCTTACGGCTTGGCCTTTTCGTTGGGATGTCCATACCTTACAATATAATCTTTTTGGTAGGTACAATTAGCTATTCGACCTTACACCATGGCCTTTTTGGTAGGGTATCCATACCTTACGATATGATAATTTTTGTAGGAATCATTAAACACACTACCTTATGGCACGACCTTTTCGGTAGAATCATAGGACTAGCTCATCGAACCATCACATTAAAGTCATCAAGAAGGAACTACTCACTTTACAAAGAACACAACAAACATAAGTACCTAACAATCTATATGCAACACCATAGGTACTTTTCAAAGGAAACAACTCATATAGACATCCCTAGCATCGTCCCAAAGTCATCACATATCTACACTTCCTCTACTCATTATACATCATATGAATATAATCATGTCATCCCCATTCCATCTCTATTCCATCATCATATAATCATCATAACACCAAACCATATCGAGCACATGTCTCAGTTAGATATGTTGGTGCCATACCGTATCACATGGCCAGATTGAGAGGATTTCTTCTAGGACTGCTTGGGATCTGCTAGGGATTGTTCATCCCCATGTACCTATGACTATGGTCCACTTACTTCAACCCTCAAAATCATAAACTTTTTCAATTTAACTCCCACTAAAGAAAAGGTAATTCTTCATCCAATCTTTATTCCAGATTCTGGTCTTACCGAGTCACCTTTCTCTAAGGCTAAGTAGCTAAATATCTCCATACTCTTTTTTCTATTTTCTTTAGAAGGAGTCAACCCGACCACTTCACGCTGAAGTTCATACTCATACTGATCTATGAACCACCTTTCTCTTTAATTTGTCCATCCTAACCTCTTTTAAGCCTTTCAACGATTGTATAGGTAGCCTCCTTAGGGCTCTCAAAAAAGTAACCTGGACTGATACCTATTCACTTGCCTGGCCCACTCGTATCCATCATATATCATATGTCCTACTATCGAGGGAAATCCAACTAACTTACATTGAAACACATCTTTACATTGGATGGTTTGGTGTTTTGATGATCCCTACCTTATTGACAACAACTTCTGTATTTATTATTGCCTTCATTGTTGCTTCTCCAGTAGACATTGATGGTATTCGTGAACCTGTTTCAGGGTTGCTACTTTGCTGAAACAATATTAATTCTAGTGCTATTATTCCCACTTCTGCAGCTATAGGTTTATATTTTTACCTAATCTGAGAACCAGCATCCATTGATAAAAGGTTATACAATGGTGGTCCTTATGAACTAATTGTTCTACACTTCTTACTTGGCGTAGCCATTCTTTTTACTATTTGGGTAAAGGGAAGGTGTGCTCTTTCCCTCTCACCAGTACTTACTATAATGGGTGGGGCAACTGGTTAAAACCAAATATCAAACAACTGCGTTTCTTAATGGCTACCTGCTTTCGAGTGAACTGAACTCTTGAACTGGCTGAAAGGGAAAGGGGAAAATGTACAAGGTCTTTATCACTCATTTACGGGACCAGTGTCAAATGAAAGGATTGTTGCACTCTCTTGCTTTAATAAATTGACATTTGTGGATGCTTGTTCATTCAGGATTCTTCTATCTATATTTAGTCTTAGATCAACTATTCTAGCTTTTAGCCATTGGAACCTGTGGAACCCTAAAGTTACTTGCCCATTCAAACTCTTCTGTCTAAGTCACACACTGTTCCTTAAATTCCACAAGAAACCCTAGACAAAACTTTTATCAAACACCTTGAGCGTGTGTAATGGGGATAAAATACCATGCAAATTAGATTTGAAAACATGCAAGAAAATCTATAGTAAAACCCTCAATCAACACCTTGCAACACCCCTAAGACATTCACATCAAAACCCCTAATCAAATCCAACATTAGGTCCATGATTTAGAGCTCAAAATAAGCTAAAACAACCATACTCTCATGAACATAAATCATTGTGCTGTACATATGTAATATAGAAGACCCATATGTAAAATCAACTTTAAATCATGCAATGTTAAGTAAAAGAGGGTTTGGGCACCTTGGGCGAAAGGACCCAATGGTTCAACACCACATACCTTAGCTTTGGAGAGGTTCGTGAAGAAGACTTTAATGGAGACTTGAAGCTTGAATGAAATCCTTGAATAAATCCTTAAGATTGGTCTTGAGTTTGGGACTGGAATTTAGGGTGAAATATAAGTCTTAGTGTTTGAGAGGAAATTGGGGAATGTTAAGGATGATATGAGGGTGAAATAAGGCTAAGTATATGTATTTTCAAGTATGAGAACCCTTAGGACCAATACTTATAGGTCTTGGACCGAAATAACAAAAATTGAACCCAAATAACACTAGTGCACATTCCGGATTGTTCACTGGAAACTAAAATATTTGCATGAACAAGTTTTACGAAAATGGGCATAAATCCTTCATCCGAACCTGGAATGAAGTGAAACGAAGTGCATTGGGAAGCTAATTCAATGGGCTTGTAGTTGAGAGGTCATGGGCCACCCAATTCTTTGTGTGCTAAGAGATCTGACCCATTAAATTGATTCCCCTAAATAGCATATTTTGCAATTTTTGAATTTTGATATGGTTACTCTAAAATTCGGCTTAGACCCTTTCCCACTCAATTTGACCCCCTAAACAAGAATATAAAGTCCAATTTTTGAAATAACAAATGGAGATTTAGATATTTGGAAATTAAGATTCAAGACACTTCCGAGGCACATTTTGGGCATTTTTTCTTTTAGGGTCATTTCACATAGACACCATACTCAACGCATTCGCCACCATATTAACCTTACCGAGATGATAATGCACACTTATATTAAAGTCCTTAAGAGGTTCCAACTATCTTATTTGCCTCTAGTTGAGTTCTTTTGAGTGAAGACATATTGGAGACTCTTATGATCTGTGAACAAATCAACATGCACTCCAGACAAATAGTGATGCAAAATCTTTACTAATAATACAACAGCAATTAACTCAAGATAATAAGTAGGATAATTCGTTTCAACACACAAGCTAAACCAACCCGAGAAGCATCACAATACACAATAAATCCTTATAACTCTTCCAGTAGTGACAATATAGGTGCGGATAAAAAGCTTATCTTTTAATATTTGAAAACTCCTTTCAGACTCATCGGACCCTCAAATTTGGCTTTCTTTTGAGTCAACTTGGTCAATGGAAAAGCAATTCCTATGCCCACTATGCCTAAGAAGCTCCTAATATCTGACGGGGTAAATGATCTAAGCTAATTCCTGATCATATCAAGCTTTTTAGGATCCACCTTAATACTATCCCCTAACACCACATCTCCTAGGAAGACAACCTCTTTAATAAAAATTCATACTTCTCATATTTAGCATACAACTTCTTTTCCCTCAATCTTTGTAACAGTACCTTCAAATGACTCTTATGCTCCTCCTCACTATAAGAATAGATCAAATTATCATCAATAAAGACCACAACAAAAAAATCAAGATAGGGTTGAAGACCCTATTCATATGATCCACGAAGATAGTCAGTGCATTGGTCAACCTAAAAGACATCACAACAAACTCATAATGCCCATACCTAGTCCAAAAGGCCCTCTTAGGAATGTCACACTCCCTCATCTTCACTTGATGATACCCAAAAGAAAGATCAAACTTAGAGAATTGGCTAACCCCTTGCAATTGGTCAAATAAATGTTCAATTCTTGGAAGAGGATACCTATTCTTGATGGTGACCCTAGTAAGTTGCCGGTAGTCAATACACATTCTAAAATACCCATCCTTCTTCTTCAGAAACAACACTGGTGCACCCCATGGCAATTATCTATGCCTAATAAACCTTTCTCCAACAAATCCCTCAATTGCTCCTTCAACTTATGTAACTCCATCGGAGCCATACGGTAAGGGGGAATAGAAATGGGTTGATTATCGGGAAGGAGATCTATACAAAATCTATCTCACTTTTGGAAGGAACACCGGGGAGGTCGTTGAGAAAAACATCAAGAAAATCATTTACCATCGGTACCGAATCTATGGGAAGGACTTTAGACTCAACATCCCTAACCCTCACAAGATGATAAAGACACCCCTTACAGATCAACTTACAAGCATTAATGCAAGAGATGAACCTACCCTTGACCACCACATCATGACTCTCCCACTCTAGAACAGATTCGG
>JAOTQJ010046215.1:0-10612 GCA_025642045.1 Solanum sejunctum
ATCTGTGGATTCATCACTTTATCAATAGTAAGTTCTTTATCATGATTTATTTATGTTATTATGGGTTATTTATCTTAAATATGCTAGGTCAAATCCATAACTAGGGTTGCGGGAATAATGATGGCTCAATAAGATAGGCGAATTTGGGGAAAATCTCAGGATGGATTATCGTATATATCATAGTATTCTTCGCTTTAACTTCTTTCTTAATGAGTCAATACATTTATATAAGCCTCTACTCATTACATGCCCAAAAGGAATGTACTGATTAGGAAAAGAATTTTATGACACAAATTTAAGATTTTTAACCTAGTCTAAGTACTTAAGACCGGAAGGTGAGAGTATTCTGGGATCCATAACAAGGGTTAAAAAGTATACCTTATGAGAATAGAAGGTGATGAATGAAATGCATCTAAGAAGGACTGGAAGGTGAATTAGGTGTTATATAACTTGTTTGATCTTGTATATGTAATCATAAATGGGTGTACGACATAAATTTGTCTCTATTGGACATCATGGGGATCAAAATCCTAGCTTTTTATTAATTATTTGAAATCTAGTACTCTCTGCACCTTTTCATTACTTTACTTTAGTAACTTAGTTTACAAAATTAAAATTCCCCATTTACTTTATGCACTTTTATTTTAGGAACAAATATTACATCTGAAAAATGATGCTAATAGATTTATTCTCATGCATTCCTTGTGGGATCGACCTCAACTTTTGGTGAGTTCTATATTTGATCAACAACCATTTTACTATTCCTTTTGGAGTGTAAATTTCTCTAGTTACGCCTTTTGTAAGTGGATCTGACACATTATCCTTTGACTTCACATAGTCAATTGTGATAATTCCACAAGAGAGTAGTTGTCTCATGGTATTGTGTCTTCATCATATATGATGAGACTTACAGTTATACATAACACTCCCAGCTCTTCCTATTATCGCTTTAGTATCCTAAGTATGCATATAGGAGCCATTGATTTAGGGCCAAAATGGAATACCTTCTAAGAAATTCCGGAGTCATTTAACTTCTTCACCAGCCTTGTCTAGGCTATGAGCTTATCCTCCATTGTAGATCGAGCTATAGATGTTTATTTGGATGATTTCCATGATATTTCTCCTCCATAAACAGTAAAAATATATCCACTTATGGATTTTGTTTTAGTTGACCTAGTAATCCAGTTTGCATCACTATATCCTTCATTGTAGAACGAGCTATAGATGTTTATTTGGATAATTTCCATGATATTTCTCCTCTACTAACAGTAAAAACATATCACTGTTGGATACTTGTTATAAGGCAAAGAAAAGTTTTGAGTATGTTCTTAATATCCCAAAACTCATTTCATTGCCATCCAATGAGTTTGGTCCGGATCGCTCTTGTACCAACTCAATTTACTTAGAGCACAAGCTATGTATGGTCACATATAATTCCTGATGTACATCAAACTTCTCAATACTATGGCATAATCCAATTGAAACAGACTTTCACCTTTATTCTTAGCAAGATTAAGGTTCAGATCAATTGGTCTTTTTGCACTTTTGTAGTTTAGGTACTTGAATTTTTCTAATACCATTCTGATATAATGAGATTGAGACAATGCCTAGACCTTGAAGAGTTTTATGAATATTAATTCCTAATATCAAGACAACAACTCCTAGGTCTTTCATATCAAACTTACTAGCAAATAAATGCTTAGTAGCATTTATATTAGTAATAACATTATTCATTATTAATATATCATCCACATACAAGCAAATAATGACAACTTTATTTGGTGTATTCTTAATGTAAACGCATTTGTCACACTTATTAATTTTGAAAATATTTGATAACATTGTCTTGTCAAATTTTGTATGTCATTGTTTGGGTGCTTGTTTGAGTCCATAGAAAGACTTAACAAGTCTGCACACCTTCTTTTCATTTTCAATAACTATGAACCCTTCTGGTTGCTCCATTTAGATTTTTTCCTCCAATTCTCCATTTAATAAGGTTGTTTTGATATTCATTTGATGAATTTCTAAATCGTACACCGCAGCTAATGTTATTAATATTTCAATTAACGCAATTCTCATTACCAGTGAGTACTACGTATCAAAGTAGTTAATAGCTTCACATTGTCTAAATTCTTTAACAACAAGCCTCGCTTTATATTTATTAATAGTGCCATCAGCTTTTATTTTCCTTCTGAAAATTCATTTAGACGCTAGAGATTTATTTTTAGGAGGAAGATCAACTAATTCCCATGTATGATTATTCATTATGAATTCAATCTCACTATTGAATACCTCTTTCCAATATTGTACTTCGAAAGAAGCCACAACTTCTTTGAAGGTTCGAGGTCATTTTCTAACAAAAATATTATAAAATCTGGTCCAAAGGAAGTACAGGTCATTTGACGTTTGCTACGCCTTGGACTTTCCTCATTACGATCACTCTTTGTTTTTTCTCGAGGTCATTTAGATCCTTCATTAGATGATTCATATTCTTTCTTATACGAGTATAATGTTTCAAAGAATTTAGCATTATTTGATTCAATTACTATATTAATATGAATTATTGGATTTTCTGATCTATGCACCAAAAACTGATATACTTTACTATTCCCAGTATATCCTATGAATACACAATCAATCATCTTTGGTCCTATATTTGTCCTTTTGGGTTTAGGAATCTAGATCTTAACCAAACACCACCACACTTTCAAGTATTCAAGGTTAGGCTTTCTCCATTCCATTTTTCATATGGAATAGATTGTGTTTTATTATGGGTAACTCGATTGAGCATTCAACTCATGTAACACCCCTCACGTGCTTTGAAATGCCCTATAAGTGTATTTCTCAAATATCTTAAAATTCGTGCATGATTTCAAAAATTTAACTTCATATGCTTGTTCAAGAGGAAAAATTGTGTGGGTAAAGGGTAGCTCTCGAATTTTAGAAGGCCCATAGAGAATAATAATTTTCGCAATGGGGGGCCAAGGCAGTGTGCCTGCACGAACTAGTGTAATATCTCCCTTAGTTTTTCTAGCTTCACTCAAGCACATTTGGGTAATAACCCAATGCCCATTTAAACGGGAATCCTTCATCTTTCCAACCATTCCATGACTTAAACCTCTTAAAAACACTCCTAAAACCCTCCCAATTCATCATTAAATTCCCCATTTAATTTCAAGAATCTCTACAACACACTTTGAAATTCAAGGACCCAACCCAAGCTCCAAGTTTTCCTCAAGTTTTCTTCAAGAAAATTTGAAGTTTAGGTATGTAGGTTTCATACATGGGATCCTTCCACCCATAAAGTCAAGCCTTTCCTCTTTATCAAATTTCATAATTTTAAGGTTGGATAATTTTATGGGGTAAACATTATTATGCATTATAATCATGATTTGAGTTTGAATTCTCCAAGTATTGACTACATATGCATGAATATCTATTAAAGCTTATTCTTTGAGTTAATTTATACCTATTAAGGCTATTCATGATATGAACTATTAAATTATGAGTGATAGTGAATTTTTAAGATGGATTTTATGACATCCAAATGAGGGTTTTACTACCATGTTGGTGGGTTGATTTGAATGGCTTCAAAATAAATTGATTTTACTCATTCTTGTTTTATACTCCTAAATTGCATGATTTTAAGTATGTGTATGCATACCCACCATGTCTGAGTAAGTTTGCATGATTATGAGTATTATGTTGATGAGAGGTTATTGCATGATTTGCAAGTCAAGCATTTTATGATAAGTTAAATGATGGGTTCCCAAACATGTGTTGAACTCATGAAAGGTTTCTATAATCTACAAGTGAATTATTGAGCTTTGATGCTATGTTTTATTCTCAAGTGCATTGTGAAACCTACTAGAAGGGGTTATGAATTAAGTTGTACGTCTTTTCCTCTAGTACAAGGCAAATGTATATATGAAGGGGTTATGAACTAAGTTGTGTAGGTCACCCTTACGTACGACTTATTACTATGCACTACCTAGTGCCTACATAAAGGGGTTATAAACTAAGTTGTATGCCTCACCCTCATGTACGATTTTAATATTATGCACCATCTTATGCCTACATGAAGGGGTTATGACCTATGTTATATCTCCACCCTCATGTACTATCCACTACCTACTAAACGGGGTTATGACCTAAGGTATATTACTCACCCTCTACTACAAGGTATTTAGATGAGTTACTTATGTTACTTTATTGTGTTATACAAGTTATGCAAGTATGATTATTCTCAAGCATGAATTATCCTAAGTATTGATTATATATGTCATATTGAGCTAATGTCTAACAATTATGATTATGTATCTTGATTAATATGCTAATGATCCTTGTTGTACTTAGTACATTCCAAGTACTAACGTATACTCTATGCCTACATAATATCACCATGTAGAAACCGGTGTCCTGATGATCCTCCTCATTCGGTGGCTAGCCATATCGTTGAAGTTGGCTTTTGGTGAGTCCTTATATCCGGGGATAATATCTATTTTCTTTAATGCTATGTTAAGACTTTATCTTGTACTTTTGGATACTTATCTATGATGGTGAGCCCGAGAGATGTCTTGCCCCCCCCCCATCTACTAGTAGAGGTGTTGTTGGATATTGAGATGGTTGTATTAATGAGCTTGACTCCTTTATTTCTATTATATTATGAAAGACTCCCTTAGTCTCGCTTCCCTTATGCTCTATTAATACTTGTTTGTTATCTTATTTGGCTTCTGCAATCAAGGATATGTGAATGATATGGTAAGAGGCTTGTTTGAGGTCCCTTTGGGTTCCCATTCATCGTGTCATGTCCAGGCTCTAGACTTTGGTTATGAAGAGCTTCGTATCAGAGCACTAGATTGTTAATGGTCCCCAAAAGTCCAACACACCATGTTGAGTAGAGTCTTGTTCATAGTTGTGTCGAGGGCTATAAGGCATTTTGGGAAATATTTCACTTCTTCATGTCCTATGTCATTCTTTGCTTAAAACATAAGGCTTCATTCCCTAACAAATGCTCTTTTGTTCTTTTAGATCATGTCACTACCAAGAGGAATTTGAGGGTGCCATTCTTTCCTTCACTACTCCTTTTGTTGTTACTAAGATTTATGTGTGCTCTGAATTATTGTGTGAACCCTATGAGGTGTCTACCCCCATTGGTGAGTCCATTATTGTGAGAAAAGTCTATAAGGGTTATCCCGTGTCTATATTCTATAAAGTCTTGCCTTGTAATTTTGTTGAACTTGACATGGTGGATTTTGACATTATTCTTGGGATGAATTGATTACATGCATATCATACTTTCATTGACTATAGAACCCATAAAGTTGGATTCCAAATTGCTAATAAGCCTATCTTTGAGTGGGAATGTCATGATTTGATGGTTAAGGGTAGGTTTATCTCTTGCCTTAAGGCGCGAAAATTAATTTCTAAGATTTGCATTTACCATCTTGTAAGGGTTAGGGATGTTGAGGCTAAAGTCCTTCTCATTGAGTCAGTTCCGGTGGTCAATGAGTTTCATGATGTCTTTCCTGATGAGCTTCACAGTGTTTCTCGTGAAAGAAAAATACACTTTAGTGTAGACCTCCTCCCCGATGCACTATTGTATGGCCCTAACGGAGTTAAAGGAGTTGAAGGACCAATTGAAGGATTTGTTGGTGAAGGGTTTCATATAGCAAGTCACCTTGGGGTGCACGGGTGTTGTTTTTAAGAAAGAAAGATAGCTCACTTAGACTGTGTATTGCTACCATAACTCAATAAGGTCACTATAAAGAACAAGTATCCTCTACCAAGGATTTATAACCTATTTGATCAACTACAAGGGGCTAGTCATATTTCTAAGATTGGTCTTCGGTTCGGATATCATAAAGTAAGGGTGAAGGAGTGTGATATTCCCAAAATGGCTTTTCAAACTAGGTTGGGCACTTTGAATTTTTGGTGATGTCATTTGGTTTAACTAATGCACCGACGGTGTATGTGAATCTTATGAAAAGGGTCTTTAAATCCTACCTTGATATTTTGTGATAGTTTTCATAGACGACATATTGATTTACTCCCGAAGTGAAGAAGAGTATGGAAATCATGTGAGGGCAGTGTTGCAAATTTTAAGGGATGATAAGTTGTTTGCTACATTTGATAAACGTGAATTTTGCTTGAAAGAGATTGCATTCATGTGGTATTGGGTGATGTAACTAAATTGGAACCTAAGAAGATGGAAGTGATGAAACATTGGCCTAGGCTCTTGATCCCGACGGATATTAGGAGTTTCTTGGATTTAGTGGGGCACTACAAGAGATTGTGAATGGTTTCTCTTCAATTGCTTCCCCTATGACCCAAAAAAAGAAGGTAAAATTTATTAGGACCGATAAATGTGAAAGAAATTTTCAAACTTTGAAGGACAAGTTTATCTCCGCTCCTATTTTAGATTTATCGAAAAGGTTAGAAGAGTTTGTTGTTTATCATGACGCCTCAAGGATTGGGTTGGATTATGTATTGATGCAAAATGACAAGTTTATAGCATATGCTTCCCGACAACTGAAAGTGCATGAGTGTAATTATCCCACTCATGATCTTGAATTAGCGGTCTTGGTGTTTGCTTTAAAAATATGGCGTCATTATTTGTATGGGGTTCATGTAGATGTGCTTATTGACCATAACAGTCTCCAATATGTGTTCACACAAAGGGATTTAATTTGAGACAAAGAAGGTGGTTAGAGCTCCTTAAGGATTATGACATGAGTGTCACTATCATCCTGGCAAAGCTAATATTGTGGTCGATGCTCTAAGTAGAGTGTATATGGGAAACGTAGCTCACATTGATGATAGCAATAAAAAGGTGGCTAGAGAAGTTCATCGGTCAGCTAGGTTGGGGGTTAGGTTGAAGTTGAAAATGGAGGTATGGTGGTTATTGATGGTTTCAAATCTTCGTTCATTGAAGAGGTCAAGTACAAACAAGACTATGACCCCGCCTAGCTAAAATTGAAAGCTTTGGTGAAGGATGGTAAAGTGGACGTTTTCTCCCAAGGGGGAGATGGTGTTCTTAGGTACTAAGGTAGATTGTGTGTGCCTAATGTTAATGTCTTGAGAGTTGATTTTGAAGGAGGCACATAATTTGTCTAACTCTATTCACCCCAATTCCACAAAACATATAGAGACTTGAGGGAGGTTTATTGGTAGGGTGGCATGAAGAGGGATATTGACAAGTTTGTAGCTAGCTGTCACAATTGCCAATAAATGAAAGCCGAACATCAAAATCTGGGTGGCGTAGCCTAAAACATAGAAACTTCTACTTGAAAGTGGGAAGAGATCAACATGGAATTTATGATTGGTTTGCCAAAGACTAGAAAGCACTTTGATTCTATTTGGGTTGTTGCTGATAAGATGATAAAGTTGGCTCACTTTCTACTGGTTAAAACAACTTATGGTCTCGAGGGTTATGACAAGTTATATATTCATGAGTTGGTTAGGTTGCATTAAGTACTATTGTCTATTATTTCGGATCATGGTACTCAATTTACTTCTTATTTTTGGAGATCCTTTCAAAAAGGTCTTGGTACTAAGGTCAAGCTTAGCACGACTTTTCATCCTCATACGGATGGTCAAGCCAAAGGATAATTTAAACTCTTGAGAATATGCTTAGGGTTTGTGTTTTGGAGTTCAAAGGTAGTTGGTTTGAATATCTTCTACTTATGGAGTTTGCTGATAACAATAGCTACCACTCTAGCAAAGGTATGACTTCCTTTGAAGCTTTATATGGTAGGCATTGCAGATCCCCGGTTGGATGGTTTGATGTTGGGGGAAATGATTTTTTTAGATGAATATTTGGTTATGGAAGCTTTGGAGAAGGTTAGGTTGATAAGAGAGTGACTGAAGACTACTCAAATTAGGCAAAAGTACTACTCTGATGTGAGAAGAAGAGACCTTGAATTTAATGTTTGACGATTGGGTATATTTGAAGGTCTCACCTATGAAGTGTGTGGACTTGTTTGGCAAGAAAGGGAAATTGAGTCCAAGGTTTGGTGGACCCTATAGAATCTTGAGGAGAATTGGTAAGGTTACCTATGCATTGGAGTTGCCTACGGATATGAGTATGGTTCATCCGGTCTTCCATGTATCTATGTTAAGGAAGTGTGCCGGTGACCCAAGTGCTATAGTGTCCTTAGAGATTGTGGGTGTTGTGGAGGATAACTTGACCTATGAGAAGGTTCCATTGGAAATATTAGATAGGCAAGTGAAAAAATTGAGGAACAAAGATATAGCATCCGTCAAAGTCCTTTGGAGGAATCATCAAGTTGAAAGTGTCACTCGATAGCCGAAGCGGACATAAAAAAGTGATATCCATACCTCTTTCACTCTACTTAAGCCAAAGGCAACAATTTGAGTCTTATCTATGATTTCAAGTCTCAAGTTTCAGCCCTCATATTATTTTTGCATGCATGTATGTTCATGGTGACAAATTTTGATGATATATTATGCATATGTGTGAATTTTTTAAGAATGATGTTTAAGTGCATTTCCTGTATCCATGTTGGGCTGGAAGTTTCATAATTACTTCTCTTATGTATGTTTCTATGACATTCGGGGACGAATGGTTCCAAGGGGAAGACATTGTAATACCCCTTCATGTGCTTCGGAATGCCTTATAAGTGTATTGCTTGAATATCTAAAAATTCATGTATGATTTCAAAAATTCAACTTCATATTCTTGTTCAAGGAAAAATTTTATATGAGAAAAGGGTAGCCTTCAAAGTTTAGAAGACTCATAGCAAAAAATAATTTTCAAAATGAAGGGTCGATGTAGTGTGCCTGCGTGTCATTCTTGCAATGCGCTGGGGGCGCGCTTTAGTGCAAAATGACCTGCACGTCATGCCTATAGCATGGACCAGTGTACGTTTTGCCTAAATTTTCTAGCTTCACTCAATGGAAGTTTGGTAAGAACCCAATGCCCATTTAAATGGGAATCCTTCATCTTTCCAACCATTCAATGCCTTAAACCTCTCAAAAACACTCCAAAACCCTCCCAATTCATTATCAAATCCCCCATTTAATTTCAAGAATCTCTACAACACACTTTGGAATTCAAGGACCCAACCTAAGCGCCAAGTCTTCCTCAAGTTTTCTTCAAGAAAATGTCAATTTTAGGTATGTGGGTTTCATTCATGGGATCCTTTCACCCACAAAGTCAAATCTGTCCTCTTTATCAAATTTCATGAATTTAAGATTGGATATTTTACGAGTAAACTTTATTATGCATTATAAACATGATTTGAGTTTGGATTCTCCAAGTGTTGACTACATATGCATGAATATCATTTGAAGCTTATTGCATGAGTGTATTTATACCTATTGAGGCTATGCATGACATGAACTATGAAATTATAAATGATGGCAAATATTTAAGATGGATTTCATGACATCCAAATGGGGGTTTTACTACCATATTGGTGGGTTGATTTGAATGGCTTCAAAAGAAATTGATTTTACTTATTCTTGTTCTATACTCCTAAATTGTATGATTTTAAGCATGTGTATGCATACCACCATGTTTGAGTAAGTTTACATGATTATGAGTCTTATGTTGATGAGAGGTATTGCATGATTTTCAAGTCAAACATTTTATGATAAGTTAAATGATGGGTTCCCAAGCATTTATTGAACTCGTGAAAGGTTTCTATGGTCTACAAGTGAATTATTGAGATCTTATGCTATGTTTTATTCTCATGTGAATTGTGAAGCCTAATAGAAGGGGTTATGAACTAAGTTGCATGCCTCACCCTCTAGTACAAGGCAAATATCTATATAAAGGGGTTAATAACAAGTTGTGTACCTCACCCTTACATATGACTTATTACTATGCACTACCTAGTGCCTACATAAAGGGGTTATAAACTAAGTTGTATACCTCACCCTCATATACGATTTAATATTATGCACCATCTTATGCCTACATGAAGGGGTTATGACCTATGTTATATCTCCACCCTCATGTACTATCTACTACCTACTAAAAGGGGTTATGACCTAAAGTATATTACTCACCCTCTAGTACAAGGTATTTGGATGAGTTACTTATGTTACTTTATTGTGTTATACAAGTTATGCAAGTATAATTATTCTCAAGCATGAATTATCCTAAGCATTGATTATATATGTCATATCGAGCTAATATCTAATGATTATGATTATGCATCTTGATTAATATGCTTATGATCCTTGTTTCAATGCACCCTGCATACTTAGTGCATTCCAAGTATTAACACATGCTCTATGCCTATATGATATCACTATGTATAAACCGGAGCTCTTGTTGATCCTCCTCCTCCGCGTGACAAGCCATATCATTGAAGTTTGCTTTTGGTGAGTTCTCATATCTGGGAACAATATCTATTTTCTTTCATGATTACGTTAAGACTTTATCTTGTACTTTTGGATACTTATCTATGAGAGTGAGCCCGGGAGATGTCTTAGCCCCCTCCCCATCTACTAGTAAAGGTGTTGTTGGATATTGAGATGGTTGTATTGATAAGCTTTACTCCTTTATGTCTATGCTATTATGAAAGACTCCGTTAGTCCCGCTTCCCTTATGCTCTATTAATACGTGTTTGTTATCTTATTT